>KV013455.1:25760-36143 GCA_001598015.1 Dorcoceras hygrometricum
GTACTGGGTCGAACAAATCCGTTTTTTCCAATAGGTCTGTATCTGTTCTTTCAATTCTTTCATCTCTGTTGGAGCTAACCGATATGGTGGTCTAGATACTGGAGCAGCTCCTGGGATTAGATCAATAGAAAACTCCAACTCCCTGTCTGGTGGAAATTCTTGAATATATTCTGGAAAAACTTCAGGGAATTCATTTGCTACTTCTACTATGGACAGCTGGGGCCTATCAGTAGCAGCTAACGATGATATAGTTGAAGGAATTTTATTATCATGTGTGGCCAAAAACTGGAATGATTCTTTTCCTACTGGATTAACAGCTACTGCTCGCAGTTTAAAGTCAATTACTACCCCAAACTTAGTTAGCCAATCTATTCCCAAAATCAAATCAAACTCTGGCATTGGCAACACAATTAAATCGGCAGTAATCTTATGCCCTTGAAGTTTAAGCTCTAAACTTTTAAACAATTCGTGCGATACCAATTTTTCCCCAGATGGTACCAACACACAATAGCCTATCATTACTTGCTCCGGCTGGATTGACAATTTCTTAACAAATTCAGTAGAAATGAATGAATGCGTAGCTCCTGAATCTAACAAAGCTAGAGAAGGAAATCCAGCTATCGAAATTTCACCTGTAACCACCGTAGACTCTGGAGGAGCTTGATCAGCAGTCATCACATAGGCTCTGCTGGTCACCAGTTGCTTAGATTTTGGACAATTCTTCAAAATATGTCCAGGCATCCCACACTGTAGCAGACGTTTTGTCCAAGTCTGCATTGTCCCAAATGAGGCTTTTGACACTTAGGACATAATGGCCTATTATTACCAGCAGGAACAGAGCTTATAGGTTGAATTTGTAGAGGCTTTTGCTCCTGAGGCCTCTGCTGGTTCTTGCTCTGTTTCTTGAATGGCCTTTGATCCTGTTGGTCCCTGGAAATAGGATCAAAAAGAAAGATCAGCAGCAAGAGCGCGTTTAAAAGGCTTTAAAATTTTGCTCGCTGCTGATAACACTCTTTGAGCTGCAATAGCTCGTTGTTCTTGAATATATAAAATCATCTGAGCACCGGAAACAGATCTGGTATGATTTAAAAATCATGCGGAAAATACCAGAACTGAATCCTAGATTTTAAAACAACTCAAACAGATTTATGTACAACATAAATCTGTTCCAGACTTGTGCTTGTGTGTGCTGCTGAAATGTTAGAATGCTAAGAGCTGAACTGTTTATGCGCTTTTAAGAGATTTTGCTGGCTGCTGATAACACTCTTTGAGCTGCAATAGCTCGTTGTTCTTGAACACTTAAATAAAGCTTTGAGCACCGGAGACAGATCTGGTATGATTTAAAAATCATGCGGAAAATACCAGAACTGAATCCTAGATTTTAAAACAACTCAAACAGATTTATGTACAACATAAATCTGTTCCAGACTTGTGCTTGTGTGTGCTGCTGAAATGTTATGCTAAGAACTGAACTGTTTATGCGTGCAATGCGATGTGCTGAATCATAAACGTGCAATGCTAAAGTAAATGCTTGCTGAATGAATAACAGAACACGATACAAGACAGCATATTTGTTTATGGAAGTTCGGATATCAACATCCTACATCTCTCCTTCTTCCTTTTTGATTTACACAAAACCTTAAATCGACGATGCATGTTCTAACAGATCCTTCTGCTGAAAGGCCTGTCTCTTTTGCTGCCTCTCTTCATAGATATCTTTCCAATCTCTTTCGATTTGCAGGGCTCTATCCACTGCTTCCCTGTAATTTCTTGGCACTGACAGCCTCACATTCATTTTGAACATTGGTTTCAACCCTTCTATGAAGTGACTCAATTTCTCCTCTGGGTCACTTCCTATCAGTGGCACAAAATAGCACCCTCTTTCAAATGTCCGCACATACTCCTGTACGGTTAACCTCCCTTGTTTTAGGGTAAAAAATTCCCTCTTCATTTCCGATCTTTTCCCCGCTGTGAAATATTGCTCATAGAATATTCGCTTGAAATCTGCCCAGGTGAGATTCAGCAGATCCACAGACATCTTGACTCCTTCCCACCAAATCATCGCATCATCCCTTAGCATGTAGATAGCGCACCTTGGCCTATCTAAATCAGACAGTTGGAGGTACTCGAAAATAACCTCCATGGATTTAATCCAACTTTCTGTAACTAGTGGATCAGTAGTCCCACTAAATTCCTTAGGCTTCTGGCGCCTAAATTTCTCTTGGGGGTCATCATTACTTGGTCCCCTGCTGCTGGAAGATTGGCCATTTCCTCTACTGTTATTTTGTTCTACCAGCATTCTTAATAGTTGAGCGATGTTAGCATTGTTATCGCTCTCAGTTTATTCTAGAGGAATACTGCTTCTAGTTCTTCCTCGACCTCTTCCTGACATTCTATATTCTATAGCCCATAATCCACCATATGCATAAATCAGAACATGCTAAAAGAAAAACAATGCTCTGAAAATAAACTCACAACTTAGAAGAACAGACGATGAACTTTGATCCAGCTGATGGTGCATGTGTTTATCTCAGGAACGTTGCTCTGATACCATGTTGTGACACCCGAACCCAACGGGGCCACGAGAATTGGGTAAATAAAAATTTTCGAATAAAAGAAGGGCTAAAAGATAATTTGTTATAAGCTGCATTGTTTATAACTCAAAAGAAATGAAACATAAGACAAAATCGAAGATCAGCAGGTACTTAAGTTCGTGCGCTACTGCTAAAACATTTGCGGAAAACAGAGTATTTCATATAACTTTGCAATTGCGGTTTACAACAGCTGCTATTCGATGTAAATATACAACCATTGCTACTGATTTAATACAGTACAACCTAATCAAAACAATACAACTTAGACACGGAAAATCTTAGGCCTTGGATAAACACACGCCACCCATCTGCTGATCTCAAGTTTCATCTGCTGTTCCTCTACCAGTTGTCGTACCTGCACCATTTTTAAAAGCTAGTGAGCCTAAAGGCTCAGCAAGTAAAATCTGAGTAGTAACAAGTTTATAAAACGCAGGCAGACATCTGTGCAATGCATATGTTAAGGAACTTCAATATACAATATCATTTTCGTAAACATTTCAATGGCAGAAACAGGGGATGATAACCCAGCTTCTCATTTCTTTCAGTTTAATTTTCAGTTGATCATGGCATATAAGTTCTATGTGGTCCAATTTGCACTTTGATCAAAATGACTCCCGATATCAGTTTTAGAATATAGCTCATATGAAAGGGCAGTCGACATCTTTGATAACTGCTCACCCTTCTCCTTAGTGACCGTAACCATCTATGCCATAATCTAAAACATCTTTTGTTCCTTAACAATCTTTTCTTTAAACATTCCTGTAAATCATCGGGTTCCATCATTTTTTAAACATTTGCTTCCCATTTTAAAACTTTACTGAGTATTGAATTCGACTTTGGAAACATATCGTTAAAATGGAACTGGTTGAAAGGAAACCAGTCGCAAGGAATAGTATCAGTCGCAAGACTAATACCAGCTGAAATGAATAGTACCAGTCGCAAGACTAATACCTGCTGAAATGAATAGTACCAGTCACAAGACTAATACCTGCTGAAATGAATAGTACCAGTCGCAACAAATAGGAACCAGTCGCAACAAATAGGAATCAGTCGCAAGATAAGAATCCAGTCGCGAGATCTTTTAAATAAATATAAAGTGAAACGATGTCGTTGGAGTGATCAGCAGATGGAATAACAAGACTACCTACTGATCTTACTATGACTTAAAGGAACGACGTCGTTAGCGCGTCAATCAGTCGCAAGGAATACGCTAATCGATCAGCTGCAAGAAAAAGCGCTAACACGTGTATATAAATGAATAGTACCAGTCGCAAGACTAATACCAGCTAAAGTGAACAGTATCTAAAACGAATAAAGCAACTGCTGAATTCTAACAAAGAAAATACAGCTGCTGAATTCTAACAAAGGAAATACAGCTGCTGAATATAAAATCACAATGCAGCTGCTGATTCCTAATCAAAGGAAAACAACTGCTGAATTTAATAAGGAAAGACGCATCTGCTGATGAACAGTGCATCTGCTGAAATTTACGAAGACGCTTGTAATATCAAAACAATGATTTCGCTACCAGCCGTCGCCTATTAAACCAAACTTTATACTGATTCAACTAACAACTACTGATTACAAAACCATCAAATTTCGACATTACAACTACAGGAAGAACATTCGTAAACACTATAACCATACAGCTGCTGAATCTTAACAAGTAGATACAGCTGCTGGATGCATAACTCAACATTTGTAATATCAAAACAACAACGATTTCATCAGCTGTTGCCTATCAAACCATACCAATGATTCAACCAGCAACTACCAATTACACAGTTATCAAATTCTAATATTACAGCTACTGTAAGAAGAACTTTCATAGCATTTCTGGAATTAAATTCGAATCCTCAGTACATATAAAACTTCATAAACTTTCTGAAAAACATACTGGAAGCATCATAAACATCAAAACATCATTTTCGAACCCATCGTTCCTTACTTATCATGTCTAAATCCTTTCAAACATGAACTTTAAATGTATCCATAACATACAGGCAAGCAGATCCATTAAAACACAATATATGCCTCAAATGGTGTAGAAAAAAGATCAGCTTTTACGTGCCTTATTTGAAGCTTTGCAACAACAGCAAATTCCTGCAGAAATCCTCCCTTTGAGCAACGCACGAACTTTTCTGAAATTTCTTTGAAGAACACTTTAAAACTTTTCTTTGCAAATGATGAAAATCTTACTTTAAAGACAGGTTTTTATATGAAAGGGATTAGTGGCATGCTACTTGTGAAATCAATCATGACACACCTTTGAAATTTAGTAAAATTTCCCTCATATAATTTTAATTTGTAAAACACCAAACCTTCTCTTAAAGAAATCATTTCACCTCCTTAAAACAACTTTTAATAGATTTAGAACCAGCTCGTGCATCGCTACTTGGAGCCACCTGCTGGAACCAGCCGCAGCGCAAACTTACCTATTGAAATGAACAATTCAGCAGATACATAATATTTAAAATTGCCAAAATGGCCCATATGATTTATGAAATGCATAAATATGGTTCTAGGGATTTTGGGGCGTTACAGGTAACCTTCGTAGTTCATGGTTATCTACATGTTAAGTATGAGAGCTGGTTCTTATACCACTGCCGATATTGCTTTGTCGAAAATATTCTAAGTATAGATTTCAGCTATCGTATTGTTTAAGTTCAGTAGTTGCGATCAGCAGTCGCACTATTTCATGTTCAGCTGTTGTATATTTTATTGTTCAGCAGCTGATAGTTCGTTCGTCAATTGATAGTTGTTCATCAGCTGGTAATTTGTTCATCAGTTGATAGTTTGCCTTTAGTTGATAGTTTGTTCATCAACTATTAGTATTCAGCAGATGCATTGCTTTCGTAAATTCAGCAGATGCATATTCAACAGATGCATTTCTTTTGCTAAAACCAGCAGGTGTATTCCTTTGTTAACACCAGCAGGTGCATTCATTTATTAGAATTCAGCAGCTGCATTCCTTTGTTAGAATTCAGCAGTTACGTTGTCTTCGTGACATTCAGCAGATACACTGTTCACCAGCAGATGCATTTAATTTTGATATTTCAGCAGTTGCTTTAATGTTTTAAGTGCTAACGACATCGTTTCACTTTACATCTATTTAAAAGACCTTGCGACTGGATTCTTGTCTTGAGACTGGTTTCCTATTCGTTGCGACTGTGTTGTTCATTAAGCTGGTATTAGTCTTGCGACTGGTACTATTCATCCTTCGTTTTCTTCAGCAGATAACGAAATTTTAGAATTCGATTCCTTATTCAATTCAGAATAATTTCCAAGATTGTATTCGATTTAACTGACAGATTCAAGTAGCCTTTTTATTCAGTTTTCATTTTCGCAAGCTTTACAGAGAAATCCTTTACAATTCCAGAACATCATTAGACAAGAGAAAACCAGTAATTCGTACAAGAGAGAAAGAAAACAGATTTTAGAAAGAAAAGAAAGAGCAGAACGATGTTTTAGAAAATATTTTAAGTTATGACAACTAAGAGGGTCCCCAGAAGAAGGGTGAGTGTGCGGCTGACGAACCGTGTGCCCTTTCAATAGAGGAAGGATCAGGTGTATAGGTCGACGGATCTGTATATCCCTTCACCATGAGCCATAGAGCTATAAACTGATATCAGGAGTTTGATCAAGCGAATTGGACCAAAATGTTTAAAGTGTTGTCATAATTTCAGAAGAGCACAATTGTGATTTTAATCACAGCTCCAGAGAATGTTTAAAGAAAATGTTTTCAGAATTTGATTATGTTTTATGCTTTCAGTTTCTATCAGAATTACCAGTTATATATATTATTGCGCTTGTTCATTTCAGAGCGTACGCAGATTTCAGTTATGTATTCAGCTTACAGTTTCAGTTCTATTGCATGATTTTGCTATTCCAGATTTACCTGTTGAGCCTTCGGCTCACTAGTTTTCATTGAGTGCAGGTGATCAGCATAAAGAGCTGGAGGGAGATGATCAGAAAGGGATGATGTGTTTATCGATGACATCTTCCATTGTTCCTTTCAGCTTTTGTTTTGATGTGCAGAACTTTAGTTTGGTTTTGTATGTTAGCAGGTTTCTAGTTTGTTCATTTTGTAGAAATCTGTATGAACATTTGGTGTAAAGATATATGCAAGTTCACTTGTATTTTTATCAGCTGGTATGTCAGTTTTTAACTCGTATTTTGTCAGCTGGTGTAGCAGTTCCGCGTGTGTTAATTGTTCAGCAGAGGATTTAGTTCAGCGTTTGGTTTATCCTTACAGCTGATTTTCTTCATTGTTTCAATTGTTCCGCATTCAGCAGTAATGAATTGTGTTTATTCGCAATTTAGTCCAGAATTTAGTAACGACTTTCATGTTTATTAAGATTGAAATTTTTGGGTCTTTCAATTCGAACCCCAAATTTCTAAATTCCTTTTTAAGAAAAGTCCGATCGTTACAGTTGGTATCAGAGCATGGTCCTTGAGATAAACACACTTCCAGTCTGATTTCTTCATTGTTTCAATTGTTCCGCATTCAGCAGTAATGAATTGTGTTTATTCGCAATTTAGTCCAGAATTTAGTAACGACTTTTATGTTTATTAAGATTGAAATTTTTGGGTCTTTCAATTCGAACCCCAAATTTTCTAAATTTCTTTTGAGAAAAGTCCGGTCGTTACAACAGTGGTGTTTATCGTGGGCATCTTTCGTTGTTCTTTTTTGTTTAAAACTTCTCTTTATTTTAAATATCAAAGGGGTCCTGGGAAGCGGGGCCTCCATAAGGGTCGGAGGAAACCGATTCTTCAGACTTTGCAGATTTGGAGGAACATTGAGACATGAATTCGAAGAGTCGATTTTGAAAATCTGGGTCGTCTTTGAATTGTTTCCAGAAAGAATTTTGGGCTGAGTTGAAGTCTTCTTTGGATGGGGTTTGGTCTTTGGGTTTCTCCTGGGTCTGAGCCTTTTGTTTTTGATCTGAAGAAAATTTGGGCTTTTGACCGGTGGAAAGGAAGTGGCGAACCAATTGCTCATTACAGAGGTGGGTTTGGTAATGGCCCCACCATTTGATTTTATGGATTCGAACTAATGAAAAAGGTACAGGATCAGGGTAAAGTTTTTGAAAATCAAAATCCCAAGCGAAAATCCATGGGACCTTGAATTCAGCATGAAATTTTAGTGGTTTTTGAAAATTTGGGAAGCACGAGGATTCAGAATAGACTTCGAGGCCTTTTTTGACGTATCGGGGCATTGAAGAGTCTGATCCCATGATTTTCCACCACTCATAGAACCATACCGGGAAATTTGAATCACAACCAGAGTGGAAGGTAAAAAACCATGAGTGAGAAAAAGGTCTGAAATAAAAAGTTTTGAACCAAGCATGTTTATAATCGGTATAATTGAAAGAAGGAGGTTCAAAATGAACAGCGAAGTCACGTAATTTGAAAGTGTTTATTGGCTGTGAATGAGATTCATCCCATTGGGACGAAGAGATCACTTGTTTGATAATACTTTTGGAGTAAATGATTGTACCTTTGGGATCCTTATGGTGGACGATTTCAATAGAATTAGTGTCCACAAGAATAAGTTCATAGAATTTTTGACGTTTTACTGGGTCTGTAGACTCCCAGTATTGAGTAGGGGGAAATCGTTTGCGCAAGTAGTCTTGCTTCTTGATATTTTGAGGAAAATCTGTATAAGGGGAAAACCCAAGGTTTTCGGGCCAGGGTTTTGAAACATATTTGTAATCATCATTATCTATAGGTGTTGGAGAAGAAGTTTGAGTTTGTTTGGAAGAGGAGGCTAAAACAGATTTGTAAGGTAATTCAGGTAAATTTTGGAGAGGGCTGTATTTATTGAAATTTGAAGTAAGAGGAGGGAAAGGGCCAGAAGGCCTTTGAGAAGGTGTTTTGGTTGGAGTGGTTGGTTGAGATAAATGAACCAACTCTTTTGAAGTAATTTTTGGGAGTTCATAGTCTTTGGCAGTTTGAATTTTCGGCTTTGACGGGTCCATCTGCAATGAAATGTTTTTGTCCTTGTAAAAATTCTCTGGTTAGGAAGTCAGGAAGAGAATTGTCATCTCCCTTGATAAATTCGATTTCAAAATCAAATACAGAAAGTATTGCTTGCCAGCGAGCAAAAATTTGTTTGGAAACGAGATTTTGAACATCTTTTAAAATGACTTCCTTTGCAGATTTGCAATCAACACGTAAAAGAAAGTTTTTATTAAAAAGATCATCTTGAAATTTTGAAATACAAAGAACAATAGATAAAATTTCTTTTTTGATTGTTGAATAATTTTTTTGAGGGCCGGGCCAGAGACCTGTATGAAATCTAACTAATTGTTCGCGGGATTCTAATCTGTGTTTGAGAATACCTCCATATCCTATGTCAGAGGCATCAGTTTCAACTATCATGAAAGCTATGGGGTTAGGTATGCCTAAACATGGTAATGTTTGAACTTTAGACTTAATATTCTTGACTATACTTGTGTGGATTTCAGTCCATGGTGGGGGAGTCTTTTGAAGACGGGTGTATAAAGGCTGACATATTTGGCGTAAATTGGGAAAAATTCTGCTATGTAATTAAGACATCCTAAAAATCGTTGAAGTTGATTTTTATCTTTAATTTGATCAGGGAATTTCTCAGCAAATTGAATAACTCTTTGGATTGGTTTAATTAGTCCTTTTGTTATATCATGACCTAAGAACCGGATTGAAGTTTAGAATAATTTCATTTTCTTCTGAGAGAGCACGAGACCATTATGTTTAATTATTTGGAGAAAATGTCTTAGATGTTTGAAGTGTAAGTCTAAATTCTCTGAGAATATGAGAATATCATCTATGTAAACGATACTGAAAGAGCTATAAGGATTGAAATAAATGTCATTCATAATTCTTTGAAATTCAGAAGGAGGATTCTTGAGTCCGAAAGGCATTACGTTCCATTCGTAATGGCCAAAAGAAACTGTAAAAGCTGTTTTGTAACGATCTGCTTCATCAATTTGTATTTGCCAAAAACCAGATTTGAGATCAAATTTGGAGAATATTTTGGCGGAATGTAATCTATTGATTAAGTCTCTTTTATTTGGGATTGGATATCTAATCCATTGAAGGACCTTGTTCAGAGGTTTGTAATTGATGACCAATCGTGGTACTCCACGTTCTAGTTCTGCTTGTTTTACTACGTAAAAGGCAGAACAACTCCAAGGTGATTTTGAAGGTCTTATTACTTTTTTAGATAAGAGATCTTGAATTTCTTTTTGGCAGTGATGTAGAAATTCTTGATTCATTTGTATTGTTCGAGCTTTTGTGGGAATGTTTCGTTCATTGAAATCCTTTTCATAAGGAAGAGTTACTACATGACTTTTTCGTTCCCAGAAGGCATTTGGAAGTTCGCTGCATATTTGATTTGTTATAAAATGTTCTAAGTCCGTGATTTTCATTTTAATTTGAGGATCAAGTAACTGTTCTTCAATTTTAAGGTAAGGAAGTTCTTCTTTCAGAGAATTAATATGTTGTGTTTTGTGGTGTATAATAGTTATTTGTTTAAATATTGAAGAATTTTGTAATAATAATATTTCTTTTTGTTTGACAGGAGTTATGAAAGGAAATAGGATATGTCGACCATGAATTCTGGTAAACCACCTTTATCATTTACTTGGAAAGGATATATTTGTGTGAGGAAGGGAGTGCCGAGAATCATATCTTGTGATATGTCACGGACAAGTGTTAAGACATTTTTGAAGCAGTATCCATTATTACATATGTGAGCATTTGATAATTTATATCTTATGTCGAGGGGCTTTGAATTAGCAGTATA
>KV013456.1:9492-20441 GCA_001598015.1 Dorcoceras hygrometricum
CAATCCACCACAATATCACAAGACAACAACCACACACCAGCAGGAGTGGACACAGATACAACATCACACAGTGGGATAACTCTCAACCCACACTCATGCACAAACCATGCAGAAACAAAGGAGTGTGACGCTCCTGTATAAAAAACAAATCTCGCAGGAAAATCAAAGATAGAGCATGTACCTGAGATCACATTACTAGGTATCTCATCAGCCTACTCCCTCGACAAAGCATTCACCTGAGCCTGATATGGTCCCAGAAACTATGGTCTCGAAGGTCCTCCAAACCTAGACGGTTCATGGGGTTGGAATCCAGATCGTGGGGTCGGGGTAGGAGGTTGTGGCCTCTGCGAAGAACCACCAGCTGAACCTTGCTGCAAAGGAAACGAAGACTGTCCCCTCAACAAAGGACACACTCTCAAAAAGTGTCCAAGCTGCCCACAGTTATGGCAAGTACCTTAAACTCCATGGCACTGCGAAGTCATGTGCTTACCACCGCACCGTCCACAAGATACTCCTCCTGAACCACTGCCACCAGAGCTCACAGATCCAGAGGAACTAGAATTTGACTTTTTCTTAAACTGCTTCCCACGAGGCCAGAACCTCTGACGGTTCGATTGCTGCGAAGTCTGAGGAGACTGGGAAGAATGCGTACCTTCAGGTGCAGGGAGGTAACCTCGTCCAACTGTCATTGGAACCTGCATCGGCACATCCAACAAACTCTCCTCAATATCAACAGCTCGATTCACAGCCTCATCATACGTCGATGGGGCTCCAGCCAACACCAACTGAAACAACTCTGGTCTCAATCCCTTAATAAACTTATTCCTCTTTGTTCGCTCCTGGCTAGCAACATGGGGAACATACGCCAGAAGGGAAGAAAACTGTCTGAATACTCAGCAACCTTCAAATTCCCTTGCTTCAGGTTGTCGAACTATCTCCCACGATTATTGAAGTACGACTCCGGGGAATACTCCTGTCGAAACGCGGCACAGAAGCTCTCCAACGAAACTAGAACTCCGGTCTCTCTCATCACTCTGGAAGTACCCTTCCACCAACGTTGAGCATGATCTCTCAACTACAAAACGGCCAACTTCAGTCTCCGCTCTGCGGTGTACTCCAAAGTATCAAACAAGTCCTCCATGTGCTCCAACCAGCCTTCAGCCGAAAGACCACCCTCGGCGCCCGTGAACGCAGGGGGATTTGTTCTCTGGAACCTAGCCAACACTAGCTCCATCTCACCTATCTGTCTCGTCACATCCTCCACCTCTTCCTGTCTCTCTCTACGGCGCAAAGGAATATTCTGCTGCACATCCTCATCGCTCTCCGAGGCCCTAGACTCCTTAGCGGAACGTCTAACAGTCCTACCTCTACCTCTCCTTCGCGGCATCTAATCAAATCTCAGGGTAAGAGTAACAGTAGATAATCATAGAGACAAATATCAATTCAAGCAAGTCATAGAGTCAAGCAAGAAATCAAACCAAAACCCTGTGTCTAGACTTGTGTGATCAAAGGAAAATGAGCTTATCCCAGTTTAAGCTCTGATACCAAAAATGTCAGGCGCCGTGAAAATCAACAAGGATTAATAGCATAATTAAGCACATAATAGCGAAAGCATAAAATAGGGCTAAAATGTTTTTTCGAAATACATGGGCCTGAACTCAAAATCGTCATTCAAAATAATACATACTCTAAATAGAATTTACTCCAATCTACAACAATCAGGTAATCAAAACAACTCTCAAACTAAAGATCCCCAAATACATAAAGGAACATGACATCCCCTGGCTCAATATAATATAAATACACTGGGACTCAACCAAACGGGGCTACTAGCTGAAGCTCCACTCTGCCCAGCCAGATTACCTGTAGCTCCTGCAATGGGCAACACAGACCCAAAAACACAAAAGTAGGAAAAGAAATACGAGGTCAAACCTCAGTACGAAGAGAACTAAGATAACAGCAACTCATAAACATGCAGTATATCAAAACATGAATGCATGAGGGATATCAAATAATCGATCAATCTAGGCCAACGAGTCAGCTGGAAAATAAAAGGCGAGCCTCTATACCACGCACAGTCAATCAGCCGGTGGAAATCATCGGTCCGTGATCATCAGGGCTGGCAACTCAATTACCCATCACAGCTCGGTGGTATTCAGACACGACCTATCAGTCGGTCACCACTCCGATGATAGCATTGGACATTTCAGGCACGACACATCTGTCTGCCGATCACAACGTGGCTCTTTCTTGGGTTCTCAATCAATCAATCAATAGGCTCAATATGTATGCATGGATGACATGAAATTTAAATCTGATTTCAACATGCATAATTCACGTAAACAGAACATATAAATTCAGGTATGAGCCAAAACTGTTCACGTAAAACACAATAATCATACAACAAATTCCAAAGAGAATCATTCATGCTTCAAAACACTGCACGCTTATACCAAAGTTGTAATCAGAAGCTCAATTCGTACCTCTAATCTCAGTTTCTACCTCAACAGATCTCACCAGGGCACGGAAAACTCAACCGTCTCCAATCTGCTCCTTCACTGGTCTCGACAACACAGCAGGAACTTCTTGGGAACTCAAATCTGCAATACATCTCATAACTTAGCTCAAATCTGAACTTCTACACTATACTGCCTACGGTCAGAACTCATATCTTGTTATACCTATCAACGCTGGTTCTAACAACTATAACTAAGCTCAAATCAGTATGGAAACACTTACCCAGAAGCTCAAACGAGCTAAAGAATTCTCGGGTCAACTGTCGCAGAAATTCACGAACATAGTGATTCCTTCGTGCTCCTCCTTCACGTCGAATCAGGTCGCCTATCTGGTAACAATAGAAAGAGCTAAGAAAGACGAGTTCAGTGCCACCGGTCTTGCACCAAAAAATGGTGGGAATCGATGGTAAATCGGAGGAATAGTGCTCGGTGAACAGTAAGGGTTTCGAGGGTATCAGGGAAGGAGATAGGAAATGTCGGGTTCGAAAATACTCTAAGTGTCAATCAGCACTTGTATTTAAATCCTCGAATTCAGCTTCTGTTCTTATCAACTCACATTCCACCTTACACTACAGCAGGAATCCTCACATCTGAATCCAGCGCTCACTCACAGCTGGCTCAGCTGCCACTAACCAGACTTCGCTACACTCCACTACGCATAACAGCAAACGACTTCGCGCTAACTAATCAAAACGACGTAGCAGAGCTTAAAAAACTGGAACAGATCTCTCTCTCGCTAGCAACATCTGAACAGCGCTAACAACAGCAGTCAACTCAGATGTGTTGACCAAAACGTGGCAGCTTCTCACACCCGTGCGCCAACGCTAACAGATGTCTCTCGCTACTCTCATACCAGCGCTCGCTAGCTATGCACCACCGTTGACTAGCGTTGACATCTGAATCACGCCAATGCTGAGTACTCACATCTAAATTCTCACAAATTCCCGTGCAAAGACGCTGCTGGCTCATCTTCTTCCAGCGATGATCCTCAAGTCTGAATTACTACTGGAATTACATCTCTTATCGAAAGACACAACAAATCAACTCCAAATTCAACACAGATTTCTCCCGATAGCGCCTAGCGACTCAAAGCTGAACAATTCTAAACCAAAATCTGAAATTCGAAAATCAATAACTCTCGATTAATCAAAATTTTTGAATCTCAATCCTCACAATGAGATCTGGAATCTGGTGTGACGTTGTTTTGGTGGTCCCGAGCTGGTGTAGTGTTGAGGAATCAGATTTGGTGTAGTGCTAAGCTCTGAGCTGAATTGACTTCTACTGTACCGTTGACTGGGAGAAGTAATATATGTGTCGATCAACACTTATATGATTTTGAGACCTGATATTTTCTATCTTCTTCCCCAGGAAGCTATCGACATATATATGTTCTTCAAACCCTTACTGTTCATCGTACCTTAATTCTTTCGATTACCGTCGATTGACGCCACCTTTTGGAAAGGTTAGTGGCGCTAAGTTTGTCTCTCGAAGACCTTTCTTTTGGTACCAGTTTGGAGTTTTGGATCAACTTGTCGCTAGGGCGCGATGTGGTTGAAGTGTTCGAATATCTTCGCGATTTCCAGCCAATAGCTCTTCTGTTCTGTTTGAGCTTTTGGGTAAGCGTTAGTTAGTGTTTTACGCTTATTTTAGAGCTAGTTATCGTATTTGAGGAGTTTATTTGAGCTGGGTGAGTTGGTAGCTCATAGCTCTGTTCTGTCAAAGTTATCCTTGAGCTGTTTAAGTATGTCTTAGCAGGTTTTAGCACTATGATTGATTGAGCAGCTTATGTTGATTTTTCCGTGAGCTGATAAGGCAGGAGACTTGTGCGAGCTGTTGAAGCTGTGTTCTTGTCCTCGTGCAATCTGTTGAGGTAGTAGCTGTGAGAAGTTGAGGTATGGATTGAGCTCGTACTTACAGCCTTGAAATGAACATAAAAAAATAATATGTATGTGTGTTTACGTGCTGTGTACTATGCCTGAGTTGTGCTGATCTTATCTGTGTGTGAATTTACAGCTGATTGATCTTGCGGTTTATAATATATATTGCATACTGCTTGATATGATTATCATGGCATTCACGCATAGCATATTGAGCCTGCATTCTTTGAGACCTGAATATCACTGAGTCGCGATTTTCCGGCTGAGTCGCCGTGCGTAGAAATCCAATTTCATAATTGAGTCGTGATAGCCAGCTGAGTCGCTGTGATTTGGATTCTGCTGATTGATTGAGATTTATTGCATAGCTGAGTCGTTGTGCCTTGCCTACCGATGATTCTTTGGTAGCCCTCATGCATGACACGACATGATATGTTGCATGTGTATCTGATAGCTGTGGTATATTGCTCTTCGTACCTCGTTTTGACTTCATTTTATTTTCCCTCTTTTGGGTTGCTTTGGTCTGTGTTGGTCTTTGCAGGATCTTCAGGTAATCCAGCTGGACCGAGTGGTGCGTCAGCTGGTAGATCCCCATTTTGAGTCTCAGTTATACATTATATATTATATTATAAACCAGGGGATGCCCTGCGTGGATATTGTATCTGGGGATCTGTATTATTTCCTACTTGGTTATGCTTTGTTGTTGTTTGGATTTTCGAGTCAAAATTCATATTTTGAGTACGATTGAAGAGTTGATTTTAGTTCAGGCCCAAAACGAAAAATTTTATCCCATATTTATTTCTTCCGTGTAATGATGATTAATTGAGTAATTAATCCATGTTTATGTTAGAGTAGATGCCCAACTAGCCAACTTGTGGCGTGTGAGTTTATAGACTCTTGTATGAAACAATCTTTATATATGATTTTCGCATTTATTTATATGGCATTCTTTACTTTCATTGTGTTGTATGATGATTAACAATTGCGTTGAGTAAAGACCTAGAATGCACTAAAGTGTATGTTAGATGTGATAGTGGGTATGACGGCTATCATGAAACACATCTAATAGACGATCTGATCGGTGATCGGAGTTATGATGAAGTCACGGTGATGGGGATGAACTGAACTGTTCATCCGTTGGACCCGGGCCCGTTGGGCCGGTCCAAGCCCATCATTAAGTCTACTTAATGTAGACTTAAGCTTCATAATAACACACAACACAAAAATAAAACCCTAACCCTAGCTCTAATTGGCCGCCCCTCTCCTCTCTCAAAAGCCGCCGCCGCCTTGCGCCGCCGCCGCCGCCTCTCTTGCCGGAATTTGTTCCGGCCAACTTGACGAGGAGAATCCGTCCGCGCCGATCTCGTCAGGCCTTCTAGTGCAGGCTGAAGAAGGAGTCTCCATTCCGGTCGTGGACCTGATTGACGTTATCTACCACCGCCTACCGTGAAGTGCCGGTTTCCTCGCGAAACTAGTCGGAGCCAGGCACGAGTTGCCAGAAAGGTAACCCCGAGAAACACCCTATGAATGGTCATAGCTTGTATGTTTATTTAATTGTATTGATCATCTCCCGGCCCAATTTTGTTCTTCCTCTGCCTAGCCGGGAGGCGTGATCCGGATCCGCCACGGTTCCCCGACAGTTTAAGCGCACCGGTCCTGACAACGGTGGTCATTTTAGCTTACGGTGCCCACTTCAGCTTACGATGGTCACTTCAGCTTATTGTTCCCACTTCAGCTTATGGTGTCCATTTCAGCTTATGGTGCCCACTTCAGCTTACGGAAATCAGCTTACAACTTAAGTAGGGAAAAACCGCTTACGACTTAACAGCTTACGACTTAAGAAGGGGGAAAACAATTTACGACTTAAGCAGGGAAAAACAACTTACGACCTCAATATAGTTTACGGGACACATCTTACGACCCAATATTATGTAATCCAGCTTACGACCTCAACAAGGATCAAAACATGGCTGGGGAAAAACCCAAGCCATGTCCGATCTCTAGCTCTTCTTCCTCAACATCAACAGCCCTTAGTTCCTGCTCTAGCCTGAAACATCGCCCATCTTGACCTCAACTTCACTCAAACCCTCGACCCTTACCCACAACTCAAATTCTTGGAATCCTCGTCATGATAAATAGAGAAATTACGTCACCTTGACATCAATTCGTATCCTCCAAACCATCGAATTCGAAAGATTAAAAAAAATGCATCCAAAAAATAATATAATGAAAGGTGAATTCTAAGGAGATTTGTACTTGTCTTATGCCGAGAAACTTACAACCAGGTGACACGAGGCTGGAATGGAAGAGTAACGCCTGGAACACCACTGATTTTTGCTCCGGAAATGCTTTAAGCTGATGGGGGTGAGAATGGGAGGGGCGGAGCTACACGTAATGATAGGTTTTTCTCCTTTTTTTTAAAAAAAGCAAATGACCTGTTGTGTGTGTATTGTTGGCACAGCGGTGGATCCGGATCCCACTCCCGGGGCATAGTGAATGTTTTAAAAATTTAAATTGCCCGAGAACAATCATACACGAAAGAATAAAACTAACCATAGGATGTTTAGAGTATTTAACTTTGGCGACTTGGTGCGCGGCTCCGACCAGTCCACAAGGGAAATGACACTTCAATGGTGAATAGTTGGATGAACGCCCAATCCGGTCCACGATCGAAATCTCAATTTCTTCACTAGTCCGCACTAGAAAACTAGTGAAGATTTCGCCAAAGGAACCTTCAGGTCGAGACGGTCGGAACGAATTCCGGCGGCGACGTCGACGGCACGATGGAGGTGGCTGGAGGAGGAGGGCGAGAGTGAGGGGGGTGTCAGATATGCTCAGACCTTCTCACTGTGTACATCCCAGGAAAAGCAGCTTAGCTTGAGCATACAATAAGCTCTAATTTGTTCAGCTTTCGTACGCTGTTCAGCTCTCGCGTACACTTCAGCTTACAAACCATGGTCAGCTCTCACGCATCACCTCATATCGCGCTCACCAACCCAGATCAGCTGTCGTGCGCTAATAGTTCTCGTGCACTACTCCAGCTCAGGAGGAACAACGATCAACTCTCACCCAAAACTGTACGCATAATCACTCTACGCGAAGAACAGAGATGCAGAACACAACAGCAGATCAGATCACGCTCTCCACAGCTAATCTGATCATCCTAACTGCTCTCCACTGACCCGAAAGTTATCAACAGCCTTCTCCAAAGCTGTCCTACCAAACGGCTCATGCCCAGACTGGCTTTACCGAACATCTCAGAGCTGCTACACTGCCAGCTCGCTAAAAGACATATCAGGTCTCAATGGGTCAGCACAACTCAAATGCATAGTACCACTACCGATCAGATCGCACTCAAGCAACCTGCTCAGGATGCTCTATCCAGCATGCGATAATCAAAACTGCCCGTGATTCTCTCAGATCACAACAGCTATGTAACACCCAGAAATCCATAAATCTACACATAAAAAGCTTAAAGTTTTAAGGATCTATTTGTAATTCTTCTACTACTCAGCTTTTTGTCCAAGCTAGTTTACCAGATTAGGATCACGTTTATGAGGGCTGTCTGGATGGTTCAAGCAGACCGGTCCATTCCATATTTTAGTCAAATGTTAGGTTTATATTTTAATTTTTTAAAAACGGAGTAGCACTTTATAGGAAGCGCGTTTTCATTCATTTAATTTGCATAGAAATACTTCCAAGTGCCTCATGCATCTTCTTTCACGAGAATTTCACAAAAAGGAAAACTATAGATGTCACGACCGATGCACAAAACAGAGACTAAACACGCAAACTCAACTGCGGAAGCATTAAAATTGGCTAAAATTTTTCGCTTTGTCCTGACTTAGAAAACATAATTTCAAAATACACTTATACTCATAATATTGGTTTTTCAACAACCAAAAGCAGCACACAACAGCTACGAATACAGTAGGTACCAGCATACAAATCCAACAACAAACCAAATCTAGTTACAACGGTAGCACGGGGCATTCCCCGGCAACAACAAATACATACATATATATATGTATCAACAGCTACGAATACAGCTCAGATCCCATCTTGCACACAACAGCTACGAATACAGCAGGTACCAGCATATAAATCCAACAACAAACCAAATCTAGTTACAACGGTAGCACGGGGCATCCCCCAGTAGCTGTGAGAAGTTGAGGTGCGGATTGAGCTCGTACTGTGAGGATTGAGATTTGAAAATTTTGATTTTATCGAGAGATATTGATTTTTGAATTTCTGATTTTGGTTTAGAGTTGTTCAGATTTGAGTCGCTAGGCGCTATCGGGAGAAAACTGTGTTGAATTTGGAGTTGATTCGTTGAGTCTTTCGATAAGAGATGTGATTACAGTAGTAATTCAGACTTGAGGATCATCGTTGGAAGAAGATGGGCCAGCAGCGTCTTTGCGCGGGAATTTGTGAGCAATTAGATGTGCGTACTCAGTAGTGGAGTAATCAGATGTCAAAGTTGGTCAAAGGTACTGCGTAGCTAGTGAGCGTTGTTATGAGGGTAGCGAGAGACATCTGTTTGCATTAGCGCGTGGATGCGAGAAGCTTCCATGTGTTGGTCAACACATCTGAGTTGACTGCTGTTGTTAGCGCTGTTCAGATGTTGCTAGCAAGAGAGATATCTGTTCCAACATTTGAAGCTCTGCTACGTCGTTTTGATTATTTAGCGCGACGTCGTTTGCTGTTGTGCGTAGTGGAGTGTAGCGAAGTCTGATTTGTGACAGCTGAGCCAGCTGTGAGTAAGTGCTGGATTCAGAAGTGAGGATTCCTGCTGTAGTGCAAGATGGGATCTGAGTTGTTAAGAGCAGAAGTTGGGATCAAGGATTTAAATGCAAGTGCTGATCGACACTTAGAGTATTTTCGAACCCGACATTTCCTATCTCCTTCCCCGATACTCTCGAAACCCTTACTGTTCACTGAGCACTATTCCTCCTATTTACCGTCGATTTCCGCCATTGTTTGGAGCAAGACCGGTGGCGCTGAACTCGTCTTGCTTAGCTCTTTCGATTGTTACCAGTTAGGCGACCTGATTCAACGCGTAGGAGGAGCGCGAAGGAATCCCTGTGTTCGTGAATTTCTACGACAGTTGACCCGAGAATTTCCTTAGTTCATTTGAGCTCTGGGTAAGTGCTTCCTCACTGTTGTGAGCTTAGTCTAGTTGTTAGAACCTAAGTTTATAGGTAGAACCAGATATGAGTTCTAACCGTAGGCAGTAAGGTGTAGAAGTTCAGTTTTGAGATAAGCTAGGAGATGTCTTGACAGATTTGAGTTCCCTGGGCAGTTCCTGCTGTGGTTGCCGAGACCAGCGAAGGAGCAGATTGGTGAAGGCTGAGTTTCCATGCCCTGGTGAGATCTGTTGAGGTAGAAATTGAGCGTTGGGGTACGAATTGAGCTTCTGATTACAGCTTTGACATAAGCGTGTAGTGTTTTGAAGCATGAATGATGTTCTGTGGAATCTGTTTGTGTGATTATGTGCTTTACGTGAACAGTTGTGGCTCATACCTGAATTTATATGTTCTGTTTACGTAATTTGTGCATGTTGAAATCAGAACTGAATTTCATGGCATACATGCATACATATTGAGCCTGATGATTGATTGAGAACCCGAGAAAGAGACACGTTGTGATCGGCAGACAGATGTGTCGTGCCTGAAAGGTCCAACGCTATCATCGGAGTGGTGACCGACTGATAGGTCATGTAAGAATACCACCGAGCTGTGATGGGTTATTGAGTGGCCAGCCCTGAAGATCACGGATCGATGATTTCCACCGGCTGATTGGCTGTGCGTGGTATAGAGGCTCTCCTTTGAATTGCCAGCTGACTCGTTGACCTAGATGACCGATTATTTGACAGCCCTCATGCATTCATGTTTTGATATACTGCATGTTTATGAGTTGCTGTTGTCTTAGTGCTCTTCGTACTGAGGTTTGACCTCGTATTTCTTTTCCTTATTTTGTGTTCTTGGGTCTGTGTTGCCCATTTCAGGAGCTACAGGTAATCTGGCTGGCCAGAGTGGAGCTGCAGCTAGTAGATCCCCGTTTGATTGAGTCCCAGTGTATTTGTATTATGTATTGAACTAGGGGATGCCCTGAGTTTCTATGTATGTTGGGGATCTGTATTGATATTTATTTGATTACCTGTCTGTATTTGGATTTTGAGTTAAATCCTATTTTTAGTATGTATTATTTTGAATGACGAATTTAATGTTCAGGCCCAAACATTTGAAAATTTTTTAAGCTCTATTATATGCTTTCGCTATTATGTGCTTAATTGTGCTTTTAATCCTTGTTGATTAGCACGGGGCCTGACATTTTTGGTATCAGAGCTTAAACTGGGATACGCTCGTTTTCCTTTGATCACAATCGAGTCTAGGCACAGAGTTTTGATTTGATTTTGCTTGACTCTGTGACTTGGTTGATTTGATATCTGCCTCTGTGATTACCTACTGTTAGTCTTACCCTGAGATTTTATTAGATGCCGCCGAGGAGAGGTAGAGGTAGGACTGCTAGACGTTCCGCTGAGGAGTCTAGGGCCTCG
>KV013457.1:10450-20496 GCA_001598015.1 Dorcoceras hygrometricum
TTGCATTTGCATACTGCATTTCACCTAGGACTGGACCTAGATCCGTGCTTGGTAATCACGGATGGCATAGCTCTCGCTTATCGATCATCCCAATTGTATATGCGATATATATATCTGTTGAATCCGCGTTTTTAAATTTAATTTAAAATTATTGAGACCAAATTTCAAAATTAAAATCCCTCATTTTAAATTTGATTTAAAATTTATATCAAGATTAAAAGTTTATTCGATAAACTAAAGGAATTTAAATATTGTTTAAAATTTCCTACCTTCCATCAACAATTGGTGTACATCGATGCTACCCGTATAAATGGCCCGGCTCATATTATTGAGGGGGTTATGTATGCCGGAAAGCTGTACACGCCATTGACACTTGCTGGGAGTCGGTTGGAACTCCCTTTAACGTTGGCTCATATTATTGGGGACGTTAAGGGGACCGTCCATCACAACTCAACATTGATGGGTCATCTTGACACGTGATAGTAATCGGCGTCATATTATTGGGCCCTTACTGGACGTGAGGTAAATACATAGAGGTTGCACCTGGTGCAATTGGGCTCTACCTTTTGAGGGTCATGGTTGGCTGATATTATTCGGGATCATGATTTCTTGATTCGACTCTGTGTACCCACTAAGGAAACTTGCTTTCTCGATTTCATTAGAGGGTGGTGAAATAGTTAAAATAGTGGGAGAGTAATTCATAAAACTTAATGACCATGTTTTTGTTGGCGCAACGGCGGATCCGGATCCCGTTCCCGGGGCGCAGCGGAAGATTTAAAAATTTGCACCGGAAACGGTCAATACATAATGATAATAGCAATAAAACATCCATAGGGTGTTTTAGAACGGTACCTTGCTGGCGTCTAGGCGCCTGGATCCGACCAATTTCACGAGGAAATTGGCACTTCAACGGTTGGCGGTTGTCGTTCTCCGAATCCGGTCCACGACTGGAATCACGACTCCTTCGTCAGTCTGCACTAGAAAACATGACGAATTTATCACGAACGAAATCTCCTCGTCGTGATGGTCGGAACAAGTCCGACCGCAAGACGGGCTGCGGCGCGTGGCGCGACGACGGGCGGCGTGTGGGACGTGCGGCCGAGATGGAGAGGAGGAGAGTTGGGGGTCGAAGGCTAGGGTTATGTGTGTAGAGAGTTGAGTTGTCTCTAATGTAGCCCTAGGTCATGTATATATAGGTGGTGCATGGGCTTGTACCAACCCAATGGGCCTGGGGCGGGCCCAGGTCCATATGAACATTCGGTTCAAGTACATCGCCGTGGCTCCATCATAATCTCAATCGACGATCAGATCGGACCGATGTACACAGTATATCTCTCGCTTATCGATCATCCCAATTATATTTGTGATATATATCTGTTGAATCCACAATTTTTAAATTTGATTTAAAATTATTGAGATCAAATTTCAAAATTAAAATCCCTCATTTAAATTTGATTTAAAATTTATGTCAAGATTAAAAGTTTCATGATTAAATTGAAGGAACTTAGTTTGTTGATAATTATGAAGAAATGCGATAAAACGTTATCTAAGTGAGTCCTTTATAGACTGGCTTAAAAACGGCTTGTACCGGTTAAGTCTCCCTGAAGGGCGTTGCTTTGTCTATGGAGGTTGGTTTTTAAGTGGGCCTTAGCTCCTCCAACCCCACCTGGAAGCACTCTTAGTTAATGTTAGTCCATGACTTTTTAATTGATCATAAAACAAAAGTTTATTCGATAAGATCATGAAGCTAATGGAATTTAAATATTGTTTAATTTCCAACCTTCCATCAACAATGGGTGTACGTCGATGCTACCCTCATACATAGCCCGACTCATATTATTGGGGGGGCTCTGTGTGCCAGAAAGCTGTACACGTCATTGACACTTGCTGTGAGTTGGTTGGAACTCCCTTTAACGTTGGATCATATTATTGGGGACATTAAGGGGACCGTACATCACTTGTTGGGTCATCTTGACACGTGATAGTAATCGGTGTCATATTATTGGGCTCTTAATGGACGTGAGATAAATACATGGAGGTTGCACCTGTTACAATTGGGCTCTACCTTTTGAGGATCATGGTTTGCTGATATTATTCGGGATCATGATTTCTTGATTCGACTCTGTGTACCCACTAAGGAAACTTGCTTTCTCGATTTCATTAGAGGGTGGTGAAGTAGTTAAAATAGTGGGAGAGTAATTCATAAAACTTAATGACCATGTTTTTGTTGGCGCAACGGCGGATCCGGATCCCGTTCCCGGGGCGCAGCGGAAGATTTAAAAATTTGCACCGGAAACGGTCAATACATAATGATAATAGCAATAAAACATCCATAGGGTGTTTTAGAACGGTACCTTGCTGGCGTCTAGGCGCCTGGATCCGACCAATTTCACGAGGAAATTGGCACTTCAACGGTTGGCGGTTGTCGTTCTCCAAATCCGGTCCACGACTGGAATCACGACTCCTTCGTCAGTCTGCACTAGAAAACATGACGAATTTATCACGGACGGAATATCCTCGTCGTGGTGGTCGGAACAAGTCCGACGGCAAGACGGGCTGCGGCGCGTGGCGCGACGACGGGCGGCGTGTGGGACGTGCGGCCGAGAGGGAGAGGAGGAGAGTTGGGGGTTGACGGCTAGGGTTATGTGTGTAGAGAGTTGAGTTGTCTCTAATGTAGCCCTAGGTCATGTATATATAGGTGGTGCATGGGATTGTACCAACCCAATGGGCCTGGGGCGGGCCCAGGTCCATATGAACATTCGGTTCAAGTACATCGCCGTGGCTCCATCATAATCTCAATCGACGATCAGATTGGACCGATGTACACAGTTTAAAAAATTAAGTATTATGATGAAACAATTTTTCAGACCACCTAGTCCAAAATTACAGTTTAGCCCCTCCAAGTTTCAAGGATAGTCAAACTAGCCCAAACTTTAGGGAAATTGCACTTTGACCACTGTTGACTTTTAGGAAGTCGCACTTCCATCCTTCCTCCTCCTATTCTCAACAAATTGAGCTCAGTTTCCGTGCGGGAATCGTGAAACCAGTACTTGTGTGACCCTCAATGGTTCAGGGATACAGCTAGCCGTGGGCCCACAACATGTGTGACTCCGATCGAAGGCTAGGGTTATGTGTGTAGAGAGTTGAGTTGTCTCTAATGTAGCCCTAGGTCATGTATATATAGGTGGTGCATGGGCTTGTACCAACCCAATGGGCCTGGGGCGGGCCCAGGTCCATATGAACATTCGGTTCAAGTACATCGCCGTGGCTCCATCATAATCTCAATCGACGATCAGATCGGACCGATGTACACAGTTTAAAAAATTAAGTATTATGATGCGAAAACAATTTTCAGACCACCTAGTCCAAAATTACAGTTTAGCCCCTCCAAGTTTCAAGGATAGTCAAACTAGCCCAAACTTTAGGGAAATTGCACTTTGACCCCTGTTGACTTTTAGGAAGTCGCACTTCCATCCTTCCTCCTCCTATTCTCAACAAATTGAGCTCAGTTTCCATGCGGGAATCGTGAAACCAGTACTTGTGTGACCCTCAATGGTTCAGGGATACAGCTAGCCGTGGGCCCACAACATGTGTGACTCCGAAACCACATTTTCGGACTAGCCCATCGGATCATGGTAAAGCACCTAGCAACATCGCCCCATGATCCCCTAGCTATCACTGATAGTGCCTGAAAGAACCAGTCGGTCATGGTTAGCGTACAGTACGGTCCTTTCAACACATATATCTCGATCAGATCAACGACCATTGGTAAATCGAGAGTCGCTAGAGATCCAATAACCATGCATACATCTCGGAGATCAAATAGTGACATCGCGTGTGTTACTAGGTAAACCCATTTACCTAAAACACATCTAGTACTCTGGCCAGAGATTTATCACACTATTATCTCCTCAGATAGCATAGGATATCCTTCATCTCAAAGAGCTGTATGGGGAGAACTCTCGGACTTTCTCCTCATTTTGGGCTCTTCTTCCTCTGCGAAGAAGGGGCCCAAATGCAAGGGTAAAAAGCGTTCTGCCCCTGCGAAGGAGGGAAAAGCCCGCCAAGAATCCTAAGGCAAGGACTTCGAAGCCGAACAAGTCTGAGGATGTTTGTCACCACTGCCACAAGCCTGGGCATTGGAGGAGGAACTGTAAGGATTACCTCGAGCAGTTGCAAACTGGGAAATGTATGTTCTACATTGAAATAAATATGTCTCTTAACTCGACCTCTTGGGTACTTGATACTGGATGTGGATCTCATATCTGCAATGACTTGCAGGTAATGACAAGAAGCCGGCGTCTTAGGGAAGTGAGACCCACTTGAGGCTTGGCAACAGAGCAAGGTTGCCGTGGAAGCCATCGGAGATGTTTATTTATTTCTTTTTTCAAATTTTAAGTTTTTGTTGAGAAACGTTTTATTTGTTCCTGAATTAATAAAGAACATCATTTCTATTTCTATGCTTGATAGTGATGGATATTCTTGTCATTTTGCTAATTCGATTTGCAATATTTACAAGAATGAATGTTTAATTGGAATTGGGGAATGCGAAAACGATCTATTCGCCTTAAAATTGAGAGAAGTTCCAACTCACGATGTGGAAACACACACAACAACGATAAAAAGGATAAACGATAGTTTGAACCCGGCAAAACTTTGGCACGCTAGGCTAGGTCATGTTTCCTTAAATAGGATGAACAAGTTGATTAGGAGTGACATGTTTAATATGTCTGATATTAACTCCCTACCAACTTGTGAATCTTGTCTCAAGGGAAAAATGACAAAATTGCCCTTCACGGGCAACTCAAGTTCTATTGGATTTGATCCGTACTGATGTGTGTGGCCCACTTAGTATTGGTACTAAGTCCGGTCACACCTACTTCATCACATTTACCGATGATCACTCTAGGTATGGGTACTTGTACTTAATGAAGCACAAGTCTGAATCCTTTGAAAGGTTTAAAGAATTCAAAGAATCGAACCTTGATGGACATGGTTCGATCTATGATGAGTTTCACTGAACTTCCTACTTTGTTTTGGGGCTATGAACTCGAAGCGGCCGTAATTTTGTTGAACAATGTCCACACAAAGACAGTGGATAAAACTCCATATGATATATGGATGGGCAAGCCACCCAAGTACTCATACTTGAGGATTTGGGGGTGTCCTGCTTACGTGAATCAGACAGTGGGAGATAATCTGGATAATAGATCCATCTTATGCTACTTCATTGGGTATCCCAAGAATTCTATGGATACTGCTTCTACTATCCCAATGAAACAAAAGTGTTTGTTTCTAGAATTGTCACCTTTCTAGAAAGGGAATTTCTACTTGATAGAAAATGCAAGATAGTAGAACTTGAAGAGGTTCGAGAACCAACTGAAGTACCAAGTGAATCTCCCGCACATCAAGAGCCAATCCTAGATATGGACACGCCTAGGAGATCTGAAAGGGTTCCTAGGGCTCATGTTAGATATGGTTTCCTCCTTGAAGATGATCAAAGTGATCAAAATGTTTGATGTGATCCAATAACCTTCAAGGAGGCAATTTCTGATGCTGATTCTACTTTGTGGCTTGAAGCAATGCAATATGATATTGTCTCAATGCATTCGAACCAAGTCTGGACTCTCGTGAATCCTCCTGAAGGAATAGTTCCTATTGGGTGCAAATGGACTTGGGCCTTATGGTAAAGTACTGACCTACAAGGCGCGACTGGTCGCGAAAGGTTACACTCAAAGACAAGGTGTCGACTATGATGAAACTTTTTCATCAATCGCAATGTTCAAGTCAATTAGAATCCTACTAGCCATAGCCGCATGGTACGACTACGAGATATGACAAATGGATGTGAAAACTGCGTTCCTTAAGGGAAACATTAAGGAAGAGATCTATATGACGTAGCCTGAGGGTTTCACATCTGTAGGAAGTGAGCATAAAGTATGAAAACTTCAGAGATCGATCCACGGTCTCAAACAAGCATCGAGAAGTTGGAACATGAGATTTTATGAAACAATTAAAGAATTTGGTTTCATCAAGAGTCCCGAGGAGCCATGTGTGTATAAAAAGATAGTTAAAAATGCTTTGACATTCCTTGTACTTTATGTTGATGACATTCTGCTCATTGGGAATGACGTAGGAATGCTGCAGTCAACTAAATTATGGTTGTATAGTAGATTCTTGATGAAGGACATGGGTGAGGTATCCTATATTCTGGGAATACAGATCTATAGGGATAGATCGAAAAGGATCTCAGACTCACCCAAGCGACCTACATCGATACCATACTTAAGCGGTTCTCAATGGAAGAGTCCAAGAGAGGACACCTGCCTATGTGCCACGGGGTCACTCTATCTAAGTCTATGTGTCCGAAGACTGATAAGGAGATAGAGAGTATGACACGTGTGCCATATGCCTCGACAATAGGTAGTATTATGTATGGTATGATATCAACTAGACCGGATGTCGCATATGCTTTGAGTGTCATAAGCCGCTACCAAGCAAATCCCGGTCAAATTCATTGGAAGGCCGTGAAAGATATTCTTAAGTACTTACGAAGGACTAAGAATATGTTCATGGTCTATGGGGGTGGTGAACTAAAATTGGAAGGCTACACTGATTCTAGCTTCCAATGCGATGTGGACTGTCACGTCCCGAGACCGAGACTCATGATATTGGCAATATTAAACAATTATAAAATTGTAAAACATTAAGCCTCTTAGTATAGATCAAAACCAGTCTGTTACATAACCAAAATATAATCGTTTTTACATCTGAAAATCCAAGTCTGAATAACAGAAATGCGGAAGCGGAAACAATTACATTAATAAAAACTGAATCTTCATCAGCCCCAGAACAGCTCTTGCTCTTCTTCTTCAACCTGCTCTTCGTTCTTATCTGGTGGGAGAAGTAAGAAGTGAGTGTTTGGGGAAACACTCAGCAAGTGGGGGATACCATTCGAGCATAACAATATATACATATACTGATTAACAGATTTCAGAACAGAGCATATACAAAACAGAGCATAGCATAATAGGTAGCACTGATAGTTACTTCTTCTCCATGGTTTACTGATCAATCCCTAATTTTTACTCCTCTAAGGGGTCGAGGCCATAGTTACACCACGTAACTCAGAGTGCGGAATATTCCGTGGACCCATATTATGACAGAAATAGAAGTGTTAAACAGAGCATAGATCATAGCATGAACATGACACGAAACGAGATATGATACGAAACAAGTGCTCGAACAGTAATTCAAAACAAATTACAGTATGAATATCATATAGTATTTCAAACGAATTTATATGTAGAGCCCCAAAATCCATACGACCTCATAAATGAACCTTTTCTATTTCTAAGGGTCAAATTGATATTTCAGATTTTAGTATGAGTTATTTTACTTATTTGAAAGCTGATTTATTTAGTTAAAGAACTGAATTACGACGCAGGAAATTCCAATGCAGATTTCACTCCAAGCGCAATACACGAGCAGATTTCATATTCTGCTAAAATGTTTTTAAAGATAACAAATTGTTTCTTTCAAAATCTCTTGGTAAAAAATTGCAAAAATAAAATATTGAGGAGGGAAATTTTACCAACTTTCATAAAAGTAGGCATGGTGTGTCATGCTTAATCATAACACCTCTCCTGCCACTAATCCCTCTCCCATATAGTACTGATTTTGAGAAATAAAGTTCATTTTCACTTGAAAATAAAACTCTTTCGTGTTCTCTCAAAATATTTTTAAGGAACTCGTTGTGATTGCTTGAGGAGGATCTCTGCAGGAATCTTCTGTTTTCGTGTTTCTCAGTTTAAGTAAAAGCTGATCCTTTGCTACACCATTTAAAGCATATATTGTTTTTCCTCAAACTTATGGATTGCTTGCCTATTTATGTTAAAGATAAAGCTATGTTCATGTTCAAGAATGTTTAAGAAAACGAAAGAATGATCGGGTTCAAAGATATGTTTATGTTTTAAAGCTTTCCCAGAATGTTTGAATGAAAATATTGAGGTTTTAAAGTACTGAGAAGTTAAGGTTTGAGTCATTGTATGTTCAGGAAAGTTCTTCTTTCTGGTGAATGGCGACGTCTGGACTTGACTCCAAGTAATCGATGATGTTAGTTAAATCAGAATCTGGTTCTGGTTTGATAGGCACCACTGGTATCTTTGGTTGTCGTTCGTGATGTTGCAGCACTAGTTCCATAGTCAGATTCCGTTTTTTTATGCTAGCGACCACATTTCATATTCAAATCTGGAATTCTCATGTCGGATTCAGTTTTCGCTTCACATCTGAAATTGGTCAAATTCTAAATTGTTGACCGTTGACATCTGAATAACTCCATTTAATATCGTTGACATCTGAGTTGACCAACAGTTAGAATCTGAATTTTTCCTGTTAAATATGTTTTACAGCCAAACACCGTTTCTATGATGACATCTGTTTACCCGCTAGCAAACCAAACCCCGAAGTCAAATCTGTTTCACGCTAACGATACAGTTCCTTTGTCACATCTGTTTCAACGTTAGCATATACCATAGTAGAATCTGTTTTCATGCTAGATATCTGTTTTAGTTCCCGAGCATTCATTTGTTATACAGATCTGTTTCACTTCAGCGATGTAGTTGAATCTGATGCTCAGTAAGATTTTAAAGAGAAACGAGTTTTGAAAGGAAGTGAAACCCGATAATGTTTAGATCTGATTTCAACTAGATATGAGTTTAAAGGAAGAAAAGTTAGTTTTAAAGGATTTATGGAATAGATAACAGACGGTCACAACGGAAGGATGAGCAGCTGTCCAGATGTCAATTGCCCTTTCACAACGGAAGAGTGAGCAGTCGTCGAGAGTTTCGATTTCCCTTTCATAATGAGCTATATGCTAAGAATGAATTCAGAAGTAACTTGATCAAGTGCCAATGGACCTAAGAAGAGCTTCTAAGCCATAAATCATAAGAAAATAAGGATGGGATCTGGGTTATTATCCCCACATCCGACTTTACGAAAGAAAGTTTATGTTTAAATGTATTCCTTTAAACTAAGATATGTTAAAATTAAGAAGTCTGCCTGCATTAAGTGACTTTGTTATTCTCAGACTTTACTTGCTGAGCCCCTAAGCTCATTAGCTTTTAAATGGTGCAGGTGAGACAGATCCGGGGCAAACGGGTGGTGGACACTGAATCAGCTGTGGTGTTGTGTTTATCGATGGCTAGCATTTCCTCGTCCTAGATGTTGTTGTTTTTGATATTTTGACAAGTCTGTATTAGATCCATTACAAAAATAGTAAATTCATATAGAATTTCAGAAAGTTGTAATATCGCACTTTGCATTGTTTATGAAATCTGATGTTGAGAAATCTGTTCCGTTATTTATTACTTGGCGCCATAAAATTTGTGTTTGTGTTTCGAAAATTTTTAGTTATAAGAAATACATCTTATAACAAATTGCCATTCAGCCCTTCTTTCATTTTTATTATTTTAAATTATTCAAATCTGTTGACCCCTATGGGTTTGGGTGTCACAACTTGGTATCAGAGCATGGTCCTGAGATAAACACATGCACTTCCAGTTGTAACAGATTTCATCGACCATTTCTCCAGCACTGTGAGTTTATTTTATGTTTCAGAGCATTTGTCTTTAAAATTTAGCATGATCTGATTATTTCATTGTGGTGGATTACGGGCTATAGATTATAAGATTTCGGGCAGAGGAAGAGGTAGTAGAGGTATTCCTTTAGAAGAAACCAACCCCGACAGTAATGCTAGTATCACCCAAATCCTAAGAATGCTGGTAGAGCAAACCGGCAGAGGCAATGGTCAATCATCCAGTAGTAGAGGACCAAGCAATGATGATCCTCAAGAGAAGTTTAGAAGGCAGAAGCCGAAGGAGTTTAGTGGTACAACTGATCCCTTAGTTGCTGAAAGCTGGATCAAGTCGATGAAGGTTATCTTTGAGTATCTCCAGATGCCAGACTTAGATAGGCCGAGGTGCGCTATCTACATGTTGAGGGATGACGCCATGATTTGGTGGGAAGGAGCTAAGTTATCCGTGGAT
>KV013459.1:2623-21268 GCA_001598015.1 Dorcoceras hygrometricum
GACTATTAGATGTGTTTCATGATAGCCGTCATACCCACTATCACATCTAACATACGCTTTAGTGTATTCTAGGTCTTTACTCAACACAATTGTAAATCATTACACACATAATGAAAGTAAAGAATGCCATATAAGAAATTGCGAATATCATATATAAAGATCGTTTGTACAAGAGTCAATAAAACCCACACGCCACAAGTTGGCTAGTTGGGCATCTACTCTAACAATCTCCCACTTGCCCTAAAGCCAACTACTCATCAGACGCAGTCCCATTGTTTCGCGATGTTTTTCAAACAACGGTCCAGGCAAGGGCTTCGTAAGTGGATCAGCAACGTTGTCCGCAGAGGCGACTCTATCAATTTCTGTGTCGCCTCTAGCCACAATATCCCGGATTATGTGGTATTTCCTCAGTATGTGTTTGGATCTTTGGTGAGACCTAGGCTCCTTTGCTTGCGCAACGGCACCCGTGTTGTCGCAGTACACCGGGACTGGACCAACTCCATTAGGAATGACGCCCAACTCTTGGACGAAATTCCTTATCCAAACGGCCTCCTTAGCAGCAGCTGATGCTGCAATGTACTCAGCCTCAGTGGTTGAATCCGTGATGGTGTCTTGCTTGGAAATATTCCAAGAGACAGCACCACCATTGAGCATGAATACAAATCCAGAGGTTGATTTCGAATCATCCACGTCACACTGGAAGCTAGAATCAGACAATATTTATAAGTTTTGGTGATAACAAAAATAAGACAAGTTGCAATTGGACAATCAGTTGTCGCACTCTTCAGGAGATCGCTTTATCTATCTACAGTGGTATTTCAGCAGTTGGAGTATTCGTGAGAATTCAGCAGATGGTATGCGATCAGCAGTTGAACGGTTTGAGTAGTTCAGCAGATAGATTCATCAAGAGAAATCAGCAGATGTTGTTGTCTCGATCAGTAGGTACCGATTTGAGTTTCAGCGTGTTTTGCTAAGAAGTACTAAACGACAGCGTTTTGATAAGTTAGAACGACGTCGTTGGAGTGCACAGTTTCATATCAGCAGATGAAGTAATCAGCAGATACATATTTGAGTTTCAGTAGTTGGTTAAGTCTATTTGTTGGAGATTGCGATACGACAGCGTTTGGTTTAGTTGGAAAGACAGCGTTTTGATTGGCTTAAACAATTCAGCAGAAGCGTTCTTTAGAGAATTCAGCAGAAGTATTATTTCAGCAGACAGCTACATTTTGTTAACCAGCAGATGCTTTACAAAGATAGCAAACGGTGTCGCTTAAATAAGTTTACACGACATCGTTTTATCGCTAAAGAAATCAGCAGATGGAAAAACACATATGCATATCAGCAGGTAAATTCTTCCAAGCGTTTTTGCAGTCGAAGCATCTTGACAACGACGATGAATATAGTGCTGGTTACCAAAGTTATTTCAGGCGCAAGCTCAAAGTGTTTCAAATACGATCGTTTGTTCATAAGGAAAAGATTTGTAGGATCGTACAGTTGCCTGGAATTGAGGAGACAAGTTAGGTACTATTTTGGGTAAATAGTACAGTGTACAGAGGCCGTTTCTCCATGCTTGCACAAATATGGAAAGAAGACAAATTGGCTCTGTGGATGAGCAGTTTACCTTGTAGTGGAGCAGGAATTACGGTGTACGATTTTGGTAGTAATTCAAACGGGATTCATTTTCCTTTGGAGAATTAATATGACCGTTGCAGTCGAAGCCTATAAATATCAGCAGCAGTGTTGAAGAAGATACACTTCGCTAATTATTTATTGCTGTCACGCTGCCAAAATCTATACAGAGCTTACACTTAGTTGATATCTTCAAAAGCTCAAAGACTCGAAGAACTTATCGTTTAATCTTCATTTGAAATACCTTCGAGTCAATCTTCTGGTTATTCATTGTTGATACCAGAAGATATTTACAGTCTCTAGATACGTGTTTTCATTGTCATATTTGATAGAGTCTGTAACGAACTGTCTTTGTAAAGAAGTTCGAAAAACTTTCAAGCGTTGTAAAAACCAGCAGCTAAGTCTGCGTGAAGTGTTGTAAAGCGCTAGGAGTTCTCGTAGCTGTGGGTTACGGGATCGGGTGTTTGTAGAAAGGCTACTCTCATCAAAGTCTTCTAGTGCTACCTTCCGAGGAGGAAGAAGGGGAGACGTAGGATATTGATATCCGAACTTCTAGAAACAAATTCTCGACTCAATCTTTTACATACAGCATTTATTACTGTTGCGCATTGTTCATTGTTCACAAACCAATCAGCCTTATTCCGCACATATTTTTTTGGCTGAGAAGTTTGCATAAAACTGAGATCCAAACATTTTAAAAGAATTTTGAAATAGAAAAATCGAAGGAGTTCATTCAACCCCCCCCTTCTGAACTCCTATTTGCTTAGTGATCCTATTTCTGGGACCATCACCAGCAAATTTATTGAGGACACAGCCAGCAAAACCGAAGGTGGAGCGTCACAAGGCTCACAGCCAGTACAAGCGGTAGCAACAACATCTTTGGCTGCTGCAAAAGAAACGGGTGTGAACAACCTCAAGAAAAGAAAACACAAGGGTGGAGGAAAGAAGAAACAGACGAAGAGATTGACCGAGCTGGCAATACAAACTGCTGAAAAACAAACTGTTGAGGAAAGCAGACCAGTTGCTCCAACGCACATTGATTATGAGGAAGTTTCTGAACAGGACTCGTGTCCATTGGTGACACATCGTTTCAGACAAAAACAAGTTAGCGAATCATCAGATTCAAAGTCCACTATCTCCATGCCTCTGAAAGATTTCATGAAGAATAGGAGAACACAAAGGTAGCGTACGCAAATTGGATGGACTGCTGCCACCATTGCCTCTCAACCTGATCCGACTCCAGTATCTCCCACTGAACAGGAGAGAACGGCGGATGATCAAATGGTACAGGGAGGTGGTGGTGACTGTCTGGAATTTGATGCTCGGAAGGAGCATGAAGGAAAAAAGGATCAGAAAATCACAGCTGATGAAAGAGAAGGTTCCCACTATGACTCTATCCCAACTGTTCCCATTGAAGGTGAAGGGAATTTTGATGTCGAACATTTGAATACTGGTTCTAACGAACCTGAGAAAACAGACAGTGAACACGAAGCACAGATGGGAGATGACGATCAGATAGCAAATCAAGGGTGTGACACCCAACTGGATTTGTTGAACCCCATTGCTAAGGATTCAGGTGCTATTCAGAATGAACCAATAACAGTCGAAGAATATTGCCAACTGCTATTCACATCTGCTTGGAACAACGTCTCCGAACGAATGATCATGTTTGAGGAATGGCTGCATTTCCGCCAAGAGGTACGCCTCAAAGATATCTCTTCGGTTGAATCGTTGGTTAAAATTGAAGAGAAACTGCTTGAATGGGGGGAGACAGAGGACATATCTCAGTTGTTTGAGCGCCATTTGCTCATCATGTACAAACTATTTGAACTGGAGCTTGAGAAGTTGTATCATGAGCATTTATCTAACTTTAAGCTTGATGTTCCTTCTGTAAATCATGATTTGGAATGCATTCGACGATTGCACAAGGAGCTACGGGTTATTGCAGCGGTACACAGGAATCACCGTGTGATGGCGGGTCTGCCACTTATTAATCAGGATATCTCATATTTAGCATCCTATTCTCATCAAGAGCAGCCTCCTGCACTGGAATTTTCTCACTTGGTCGATCATGAGCAGGGAGCAGCACAGGCCACAAGTCCCCAACTTGAACAACCAGGACATGAGACTCCGGCAATGACCTCTCATGAGCACCAGGCTCAATAGAACGAGCCAGCGATTCAAACAGATGAACATCAGACTGAAGGGAATGAGCATCAGGCTCTTGATGAACTTGTACAGGGGTCCATTCAGACTTTGGAAGACCTCCCTGCAATTTCTGTGCCTTCTCTACATAATCATTTAACCACTATCACTTCTGACAAGAATGATTCTGACCATCAAGGTCCAGTTCCTTCTAACTTGCAGCTAATTGCCTTAGACTTAGCGGATACTTCTACTCTCCAGCTCCTGGATACTTCTGCCCAGTCCCTTACCGCTCTGTCTACACGTGTATCATCTCTTGATCAGGCAAATGCATGAATTCATGATGATACGAATATGATCAGGCATCATACTATTCTGATGCGTGACCAGCTCAAAAATGCTGTTGATGGGCTGGACATAAAAATTGATGTACTGGAGCGCACCTTGACCCAAAGGATGGTTGACGAGCTGGCTGTGGTGAAATCTCAGCTCGCTGCACTAGTTGAAGGTCTGCGGGAGTTTGGTGATGCCAAAAAGGGGGAAGGAGTACAGAATAGACCGGGGGAAGGGTCAAGAGGCGGTGGGCCAAGAAATGTACGGGGAAGAGGGCTAAGCCTTAGAGGAGGTCGTGGATCCAGTTCGGGAGGAGGAAGAGGTCAAAATCAAAGAGGTGATGATCCGGTTGATACCAACAACAGATTTAGATATACACCATGGTTTTAAATCTTAGATGGGCTAAATATGTTTGTTAGGAACTAAACTATTTTGAATTTCATTATAACTTGTTTATGATCTATAGCACTTCTTTTACGAGCATAGTTTTGTCATCACCAAAAAGGGGAAATTGTTAGGATGAATTTCAGAAGTTTTGGTGATGAAAAATGAACAAGGTATGGAATTCGTAAAAGAGATCATTTTTATGATCTATAGCACTTCGTTTTACGAGCATAGTTTTGTCATCACCTAAAAAGGGGAAATTGTTAGGATGAATTTCAGAAGTTTTGGTGATGTAAAAAATGAACAAGGTATGGAATTCGTAAAAGAGATCATTAAAACCAAAGAGACAAGATCTGGACGAGACTTACCATATTGGAAAAAGAAACCAGATCGGGGCAAAGTCAAGCTGATCGAGGGAAAATCAGCTCAGAGTATTCTGGTCAACAGTCAAACCAGCCCGGAACCTTAGTATAGACCAGCTGGACGGTGGAAAGTGCAGAAACCAGCTCAGAATATTGTACCAGCTGAATGTTAAGACACTACATGGACCAGCTCAGCTTCAGAAACCGGAACGGGTAAACCAGCTTGGCACAGGACAATAAAACCAGCTGAGTACATAACAACATAAGCAATTTGTATTTCGGAATGTCAGAAGTCAAGTACAGTCTGAAACAAATCAGTTGACATCTCTGCCATGATTTGTAGTCGTTGGGACTACTTCAAGCTAAAACTAGATATGCAGGGATATGACACATACTGAAGATGGCGCAGACTTGCCAAAAAGGGCAATGCATTTAATGAAGCTGTACTCTCATCGTACAAGCAACTAAGGAGCCGCAGGAACTTCAACTTGGATGTATACAATGTGTCTACTGGAAACATTTATTACCGTTGCATCCAAAGAGTATATATAGAGGAGAAGAGATGTTGTGAAGGAGAGTACCGAACACTGTGAAATCATTCGAACATATAGAAGCTAACCAAGTTCTTCATAGAAGAAAAGTTCATCCTGAACCAGCTCACTTGAGTGACACACACATATATTGTTCATACCTTTGGAGTCACTAACTCTTCCTCACACACTCTTAGACTTGTGTTTGAATTGAAAAATTATAGACAGAGAGTGTCTGAGTGCTAGGATAGCACAACCAGCTGAGTGCTGGAATTGTTGTAATACGAACCAGGCTGCGGGTCTGTGTGTCGTTGGTTGCTAGGAGTTCTCTTGGATGCGGGTCAAGGGAGTGGGTATGTACAAGAGTTGTATAAATCAAAGCCTTCTAGTGAAATCCTTCCCATTGTGGAAGAAGGGGAGACGTAGGAGAAATTTCTCCGAACTTCCAGAAACAAATCTCTCGTCCCTACTACTTTTACATTTACGCATTTGATTTTGTTCTGCGTTTGCCTTTGATTTCGAGGACGAAATATCTTAAGATGGGGAGAGTGTGAGGATTGAGATTCGAAAATTAGTGATTAATCTAGTAATCAGATTTGGTTTGGGATTAGTCACGGGAGTTGTGGATTTTCGAATATCAGATTTGAGAATTTTGTCGAATCTAGTTGGTGATTTTCACATTTGACATAGAATTGTTCAGCTTTGAGTCGCTGGTTTCTATTGAATGAGATCTGAGTAGTCGAGCTTGGCGCGAGGAGTGATGCGTCGTCGTTTCACAATTTCAGATGTCTCGCTAGTGGGTGAAATCTGTTCAGGAGCATGACCAGATGTCAACGCGGGTCAACGGAGCTGTTTAGCGAGCGAGCGTAGATGTGAGAGTTAGCACAGAGATGCCACGTGTTAGTCAACATTTCTGGGTTGACAGCTGGTGTTAGCGCTAGATTTTGATGAGAGATCTGGATGAGCGTGATCAGCAGTGAGTGCTGAGATCTGTTTCATACATGAGGCAGTGCGACGTCGTTTTGCTTGTGCGAGCAGGAACCTTGGTACGTCGTCGTTTTGATTAGTTATGCTTGTGTTTAGCGTTAGCGTTGAGAACTCAGATTTGAGTTAACGGTGGGATAAGATTTGAGGACTTGTGCCTTAGTGCTAAGATCTGATGCAGAGATCTGGTTTAGCGTTAGCGTTGAGAACTCAGATTTGAGTTAACGGTGGGATAAGATTTGAGGACTTGTGCCTTAGTGCTAAGATCTGATGCAGAGATCTGTTTATGTCGGTGTTGACTTCCATTGTAGGCTTTGACTCGAAGATTTAAGTGTAAGAGCTTATTAGCACTTAGCGTATTTCGAACCCAACATTTCTTATCGTCTTCCCCAGTGAACCCTTGATAGTTACTGTTCATAGAACACTATTTCTCCAATTTACCATTGATTTCCGCCGTAGTTTGGAGCAATGTGGGTGGCGCTAAACTAGTCTCCCTTAGCCCTTTCGATTGTTACCAGTTAGGCGACCTGAGTCGACGCATAGGAGGAGCACGAAGGAATTTCAATGTTCGTAAATTTCTGCGATAGCTGACCTGAGAGTTCTTTAGCTCGTTTGAGCTTCTGGGTAAGTGTTTCCTTACTGTTTCAATCTTAGTTCTAGCTGTTAGAATCTGCGGTGACAGGTAGAACCAGATTTGAGTTCTGACCGTAGGCAGTAAGGTATAAAAGTTTAGACTTAAGTTGAATTGTGAGATGTCTTGATAGATTTGAGCTCCCAGGTAATTCCTGCTGTGGTTGCCGAGATCAGCGAGGAAGCAGATTTGAACAGGCTGAGGTTGTCGTGCCCTGGTGAGATTTATTGAGGTAGAATCTGAGATTTGAGGTACTAATTGAGCTTCTGATTACAGCTTTGGCATAAGCGTGTAGTATTTTGAAGCATGAATGGTGTTTCGCGTATTCTATGTTTTACGTCTCATTTCTTGAATTTATGTTCTGTTTTACGTGAATTATGCATGTGGAAATCAGATATGAATTTCTTGGCATACATGTATACATATTGAGCCTGTTGATCGATTGAAACCTGATTTAAGAGCCACGTTGTGATCGGCAGACAGATGTGTCGTGCCTGAAAGGTCCAACGCTATCATCGGAGTGGTGACCGACTGAGTCGTCGTGTCGAAATACCATCGAGCTGTGATGGGTAATTGAGTGGCTAGCCCTGAATATCACGGACCGATGATTTCCACCGGCTGATTGGCTGTGCGTGGTATAGAGGCTTGCCTTGATTTGCCAGCTGACTCGTTGGCCTAGATGACTGATTCTTTGACAGCCCTCATGCATTCATGGTTTGATTTATTGCATGTTTATGAGTTGCTGTTGTCTTAGTGCTCTTCGTACTGAGGTTTGACCTCGTATTTATTTTCCTGCTTTTGTGTTCTTGGGTCTGTGTTGCCCGATGCAGGAGTTGAAGGTAATCTGGCTGGGCAGAGTGGAGCTTCAGCTAGTAGATCCCCGCTTGGTTGAGTCCCAGTGTATTTGTATTATGTATCGAACCAGGGGATGCCCTGAGTTTTTATGTATTTTGGGGATCTGTTATTTTAGTTTATTTTATTACCCGTCTGTTGTTGGATTTGAGTAAATTCTATTTTGAGTATGAATATTTTGAATAACTGTTTTATGGTTCAGGCCCAAACGTTTGAAAAATTTTTAAGCCCTATTTTTATGCTTCCGCGATTATGTGCTTAATTGAGTTGTTAATCTTTGCTGATTAGCACGGGACGAGATTTGATTAGATGCCGCCGAGGAGAGGTAGAGGTAGGACTGATAGACGTTCCGCTGAGGAGTCTAGAGCCTCGGAGAGTGACGAGGATGTGCAGCAGAATATCCCTTTGCGTCGTAGAGAGAGACAGGCAGAGGTGGATGATGTGACGAAACAGATAGGTGAGATGGAGTTAGTTTTGGCCCGATTTCAGAGGACGAATCCCCCTACGTTCACTAGCGCCAAGGGTGGTCTTTCGGCTGAAGGCTGGTTGGAGCACATGGAGGACTTGTTTGATACTTTGGAGTACACCGCAGAGCGGAGACTGAAGTTGGCCGTTTTGTAGTTGAGAGAGCATGCTCAACGTTGGTGGAAAGGTACTTCCCGAGTGATGAGAGAGACCGGAGCCTTGGTTTCTTGGGAGAGCTTCTGTGCACCGTTCCGACAGGAGTATACCTCAGAGTCGTACTTCAATAATCGAGAAATGAAGTTCGACAATCTGAAGCAAGGCAATTTGAAGGTTGCTGAGTATGCCAGACAGTTTTCCTCCCTTCTGGCGTACGTCCCTCACGTTTCTAGCCAGGAGCGGACAAAGAGGAACAAGTTCATCAAGGGATTGAGGCCAGAGTTGTTTCAGTTGGTGTTAGTTGGTGCCCCATCCACGTAGGCTGTGGATCGAGCAGTTGATATCGAGGAGAGTTTTTTGGATGCGCCGATGCAGGTTCCATTGACGGTTGGACGAGGTTCCTATCCTGCGCCTGAAGGGATGCATACTTCTCAATCTCCTCAGATTTTACAGCAATCGAACCGTCAGAGGTTTAGGCCTCATGGGAAGCAGTTCAAGAAGAAGTCGAATTCGAGTTCCTCTAGTTCTGTGACCTCTGGTGGTAGTGGATCAGGATGATTGTCCTGTGGACAGTGCGGTGGTAAGCACATGACTTCGCAGTGCCGTGGAGTTCAGGGGACTTGCCGCAACTGCTGGCAGCCTGGACACTTTATGAGAGTGTGTCCTTTGTTGAGGGGACAGTCTTCGATCCCTTCACAGCAAGGTTTGGCTGGTAGTTCTTTTCAGAGACCGCCACCTCCTGCCCCGAGTCAACGATCTGGATTCCAACCTCGTGAGCCGTCTAGGTTTGGAGGACCTTCAGACCTCAGTTTCAGATACCGCAGCAGGCCTAGGTGAATGCCTTGTCGAGGGAGCAGGCTGATGAGATACCTGGTGGATTTATCGCAGGTACATGCTCTATCTCTGATTTTATTGCAAGGATTTTATTTGATACAGGAGCATCACAAGGATGTTTCTGCATGGTTTGTGCATGAGTGTGGGTTGTGAGTTACCCCACTGTGTGATGTTGTACCTGTGTCTACTCCTGCTGGCGTGTGGTTGTTGTCCCATGAGATTGTGGTGGACTGTGTGATTTGGTTTGACCAGAATGTGATAGTGGCGAATTTGATATCCTTGGAGATGAGGGATTTTGATTGCATCTTTGGAATGGATGTGCTGGCTGAGTATAGGGCGACTGTTGATTGTTTCCATGGTGTGGTGATATTTCGCCGTGGTGGACTGTGTGATTTGGTTTGACCAGAATGTGATAGTGGCGAATTTGATATCCTTGGAGATGAGGGATTTTGATTGCATCTTTGGAATGGATGTGCTGGCTGAGTATAGGGCGACTGTTGATTGTTTCCATGGTGTGGTGATATTTCGCCCTGTGTCGGGAGAGAAGTGGGATTTCTATGGTGCTGATTCACGCTCAAAGATTCCACTGGTGTCCTCCATGGAGATGTTTAATCAGTTGTCGCTAGGTAACGTTAGATTCATGATCTATACGCTTGATGTTTCCCAAGAGTCGTGATTGGAGTTGAGAAATATCCCGATTGTTCGAGATTTTCCAGACGTGTTTCCAGATGAGATTCCTGGATTCCCTCCAAGAAGAGAGATTGATTTCAGTATAGAGTTGGTGCCAGGGACAGCCCCGATTTCTAGAGCTCCGTATCGGTTGGCGCCAGCTGAGTTGAAAGAACTTAAGGATCAGTTGTGAGATCTTTTGGAGAAAGGCTTCATCAGATCGAGTATGTCGCCTTGGGGAGCTCCAATTTTGTTTGTGAAGAAGAAAGATGGATCTATGAGGATGTGTGTAGATTTTCGGCAGTTGAATAAAGCAACGATCAAGAATAAGTATTCGTTGTTGAGGATTGATGACTTATTTGATCAGTTTCAAGGATCGGCTGTATACTCGAAGATTGACTTACGCTCTGGTTATCACCAGTTGCGAATCAGAGATGATGATATAGCGAAGACAGCTTTCCGGACGAGATATGGGCATTATGAGTTTCTTGTGATGCCGTTTGGATTGAGGAATGCCCCATCTGTTTTCATGGATTTGATGAATCACGTCTTCAACGAGTATATCGATCGATTTGTGATTGTCTTCATAGATGACATCTTGGTGTATTCAAGAAGTTTCAGAGAGCATGAGGAGCACCTGAGATTGGTATTGCAGAGATTGAGAGACTCTCAATTGTATGCCAAGTTCAGCAAGTGCGAATTTTGGCTGGATAGAGTAATCATTTTGGTCATGTGATTTCTGCGCAAGGTATTTCTGTGGATCCTAGTCAGGTCGAAGTAGTTCTTAACTGGGAGCGACCTAGGAATGTTTCTGAGTTTCGTAGTTTCTTAGGATTGGATGGCTATTATAGATGTTTTATAGAGAAGTTCTCTTTGATAGCCAGGCCGATGACGCAGCTGACTCATAAAGATAGGAAGTTTGTTTGGACTGACGAGTGCGAGTCGAGTTTTCAAACACTTAAGGATAAGTTGACTATTGCTCCTGTACTAGTCTTACCGTCTGGATCTGGAGGTTTCATTGTTTGCTCCGATGCTTCTCTGAGTGGTTTGGGATGTGTGCTGATGCAGAACGGGTATGTGATTGCGTATGCGTCTCGACAGTTGAAGCCCCACGAGACAAGATATCCCGTTCATGATTAGAATTGGCAGCGATTGTTTTTGCCTTGAAGATCTAGCGTCACTATTTGTATGGTGAGGAGTTTGTTGTGTACACCGACTACAAGAGTTTGAAGTATATATTCACTCAGTCAGATCTGAATATGAGACAGCGTCGTTTGATGGAGTTGCTCAAGGATTTTGATTGTGAGATTCAGTATCATCCTGGGCGGATGAACTTAGTAGCCGATGCTTTGAGTAGGAAATCCCAGCCTGCGATGCTAACATCTTTGAGTGTCTCGAGAGTCCACGAGCAGTTGGGTACTTCTGGTTGGCGGTTTCAACCAGGTGATCAGTATTTCATAGTTTTTTCTATTCAGGTTGAGCCACAGATTGTGATGAAAATCAGAAAGGCACAGAGGACTGATCCTTATGTTCATGAGTTGAAGATTAAGGCCCAGAATGGTCAGTCTGATGATTTTTCTATTGCTTCTGATGAGTGTTTGAGATTTCGAGGAAGGGTAGTGGTTCTGAACCTGATTGATTTGAAAGAGACTATTCTGAATGAAGCCCATTGCAGTCTTTATAGTGTGCATCCGGGCGAGAGAAAGATGTGCCATGCTTAGAAGTCCCACTACTGGTGGGAAGGCATGAAGAGCGACATTTCTGGTTTTGTTGCTAGATGTTTGAATTGTCAACAGGTCAAGGCTGAGAGAAGGAGACCTGGTAGATTGTTTCAAAGTTTAGAAGTGCCTCAGTGGAATTGGGAGCACATCGCCATGGAATTTGTGACTCATTTTCCTCGATCGAGTAGGGGATGCGATGCTATTTGGGTGGTGATTGATAGACTTTCGAAGTCAGCCCATTTCATTCCCTATGATGTGAGGTGCTCGATGAAGAAGATGGCGAGACTATACATCGACCATGTGGTTAGATTGCATGGAGTGCCGGTGTCGATAGTGTCTGATAGAGATCCACGATTCACATCTCGATTCTGGAAGAGTTTGCAAGCAGCGATGGGTTCGAGATTGGCTATGAGTACAGCTTATCACCCCCAAACAGATGGCTAATCTGAGTGGGCCATTCAGACTTTAGAAGATATGCTGCGAGCAGTTGTGATGGATTTCGGTGGTGGCTGGCAGGATTCGCTATCCCTAGTTGAGTTTTATTATAACAACATATACCAAGTGACTATCGGAATGGCTCCATTTGAAGCGTTGTATGGTCGCCAGTGTAGATCTCAAATCTGTTGGGAAGAAGTTGGTGAGAAACAGCTTTCAACCCCTGATTTTATGCAGCATATGAGAGATCAGATTTCTTTGATTCGAAGTAGAATGAAAGCTTCACAGGACCGTTTCACTAGCTATGCTAACAGAAGACGCCGACCTCTGGAATTTGAAGTTGGTGATCGAGTGTTCCTTAAGATTTCTCCTTTCAAGAGCGTAATGAGGTTCAGATTCAAGGACAAGTTAGCTCCTAGATTTGTTGGTCCATTTGAGGTTGTTGAGAGGATTGGAAAGTTGGCTTATAGATTGCAGCTTCCTGATGAGTTAGCAGCGATACATGATTTTTTTTCATGTGTTAATGTTGAGAAAATATGAGCCAGATCCATCCCATGTGTTGAGGACTGATGAGGTTGAGCTAGATTCTGCCTTGAGTTATGTGGAATATCCAGTGTAGATTTTGGACAGGAAGGAGAAAAAATTGAGGAATAAGATTATACCGTTAGTGATGGTCCAATGGAGTAAGCATGGCCGAGAAGAAGCTACTTGGGAGGTAGAAGAGAATATGAGACAAGAGTGGCCTCATCTGTTTGAGCTTTGACAGTGGAGTTGAGTTGGTTAGTTTTGGTGTTTTGTCGATTTTGTTCCGCGTTTGCCTTTGATTTCAAGGACAAAATCTCTTAAGATGGGGAGAATGTGAGGATTGAGATTCGACAATTAGTGATTAATTAAGTAATCAGATTTGGTTTGGGATTAGTCACGGGAGTTGTGGGTTTTCGAATATCAGATTTGAGAATTTTGTCGAATCTAGTTGGTGATTTTCAGATTTGACATAGAATTGTTCAGCTTTGAGTCGTTGGTTTCTATCGAGTGAGATCTGAGTAGTCGAGTTGGCCCGAGGAGTGATGCGTCGTCGTTTCGCAATTTCAGATGTCTCGCTAGTGGGTGAAATCTGTTGAGGAGAATGACCAGATGTCAACACGGGTCAACGGAGCTTTTTAGCGAGCGAGCGTAGATGTGAGAGTTAGCGTAGAGATGCCACATATTAGTCAACGTTTCTGGGTTGAAAGCTGGTGTTAGCGCTAGATTTTGATGAGAGATCTGGATGAGCGTGAACAACAGTGAGTGCTGAGATCTGTTTCATACGTGAGGCAGTGCGACGTCGTTTTGCTTGTGCGAGCAGGAACATTGGTACGTCGTCGTTTTGATTAGTTACGCTTGTGTTTAGCGTTAGCGTGGAGAACTCAGATTTGAGTTAACGCTGGGATAATATTTGAGGACTTGTGCCTTAGTGCTAAGATCTGATGCAGAGATCTGTTTATGTCGGTGTTGACTTTCACTGTATGCTTTGACTCAAAGATTTAAGTGCAAGAGCTTATTAGCACTTAGCGTATTTCGAACCCGACATTTCTTATCGTCTTCCCCAGTGAACCCTCGATAGTTACTGTTCATCGAACACTATCCGATTTATCGTCGATTTCTGCCGTAGTTTGGAGCAAGGTGGGTGCGCTGAACTCATCTCCCTTAGACCTTTCGATTGTTACCAGTTAGGCGACCTGAGTCGACGCATAGGAGGATCACGAAGGAATTTTAGTGTTCGTAAATAGCTGACCCGAGAGTTCTTTAGCTCGTTTGAGCTTCTGGGTAAGTGTTTCCTTACTGTTTCAAGCTTAGTTCTTGATGTTAGAATATGCGGTGACAGGTAGAACCAGATTTGAGTTCTGACCATAGGCAGTAAGGTATAAAATTATAGACTTGAGTTGAATTGTGAGATGTCTTGACAGATTTGAGCTCCCAGGAAATTCCTGCTGTGGTTGCCGAGATCAGAAAGGAAGCAGATTTGAGCAGGCTGAGGTTGTCGTGCCCTGGTGAGATCTGTTGAGGTAGATCTGAGATTTGAGGTACGAATTGAGCTTCTGATTACAGCTTTGGCATAAGCGTGTAGTATTTTGGAGCATGAATGGTGTTTTGCGTATTCTGTGTTTTACATGGAACATGTTTGGCTCTTTGCTTGAATTTATGTTCTGTTTTACGTGAATTTTGCATGTGGAATCAGATATGAATTTCTTGGCATACATGCATACATATTGAGCCTGTTGATCGATTGAAACCTGATTTAAGAGCCACGTTGTGATCGGAAGATTGTGTGAAAGGTCCAACGCTATCATCGGAGTGGTGACCGACTGAGTCGTCGTGTCTAAATACCACCGAGCTGTGATGGGTAATTGAGTGGCCAGCCCTGAATATCACGGACCGATGATTTCCACCGACTGATTGGCTGTGTGTGGTATAGAGGCTCGCCTTGATTTTCCAGCTGACTCGTTGGCCTAGATGACCGATTCTTTGACAGCCCTCATGCATTCATGTTTTGATTTATTGCATGTTTATGAGTTGCTGTTGTCTTAGTTCTCTTCATACTGAGGTTTGGACTCGTATTTCTTTTCCTGCTTTTGTGTTCTTGGGTCTGTGTTGCCCAATGCAGGAGTTGCAGGTAATCTGGCTGGGCAGAGTGGAGTTTCAGCTAGTAGATCCCGGCTTGGTTGAGTCCCAGTGTATTTGTATTATGTATCGAACCAGGGGATGCCCTGGGTTTCTATGTATTTTGGGGATCTGTTATTTGAATTTATTTGATTACCTGTTTGTTGTTGGATTTGAGTAAATTCTATTTTGAGTATGAATATGTTGAATAACTGTTTTCTGGTTCAGGCCCAAACGTTTGAAAAATTTTTGAGCCCTATTTTTATGCTTCCACGATTATGTGCTTAATTTAGTTGTTAATCTTTGTTGATTAGCACGGGAGCTGACAATTTGTGTTTATTCTGCATAAAAATATTTTATTACATGAGACAACAATACCACTGAGAAAGCTTCCTAGCTGATAACTCGGCTGGAAGTTGGCTTTGAGCTGTAAAAATTTTCGAAAAAAATTTTCAAATAAAAATATGTAAAGGGAGTTCATTCACCCTGAACTCCCAAGTTCTCTTTTCGATCCTAACAGACACGTTATGAATCATCATACTTAACTGATTCAAGGGTATCATGTATCACACTAGCTTTGACAAAACTCATTTTTTTGAACTTGTCATCAGCAAGATCTGATTGAGTACTTGTATCACTAGATCTTTTTCACTAGAGCTGAAGCTCAGTCCAGTCCTGCCATTAAATGGCTTCTGGACTTCATGCAGTTTGCCTAATGAAATGGAAAATTTTGTCCAAGATCTCATCACTTGATTTAATCTATCATTTTCAGATGTGAGTTAATTAGACTTAGATCTCAAAGAATCATTCTCCGTTTTTAGTTTACTTAACTCAGTATTTAGTTTGTCTGAGTCATAAAGCAGTGAATAGTTTGCCTCATCTTCAGTTTTAACATCATCTAATGTCTGAGATAACTATTTATACTCATGGACCATCTCATTTAGTGCTGAGACTAAATCCTCATCTTCTTCCTCGCTGTCGCTCTATGTGTGAGGCCTGAAGAATTAATGGTTTAATTGAGATAATTAATCGAGCTTAAGCATAGACCAGATTAGGCTCGAGCTGATCTAGGGACGAATCAGCTCGAGGATGAATTACTTCTTTGAGCGAGTCTTCCAGTCGTAAGCTATTCTGGGGATAACAGCATAGTGGCGAACAACTTGGGGTTGTTTCTGCATGAGCGTAGCTGCTAGGCAGGAGCGTAACATGTTCTGTGACAAATAGTTTCGAGCTGAACTGCCTAGTTGGGTGTTATATTGGTTTTAGTTGCGAGCTGTTTCAGGGAAAAACATTTTGGAAGTGAGCAGCTCTGGGAGGCACTGTGTAGCATAGTGGATCTGAGCTGGAGTCTTAGATGGATTCAGCTTATGGGATGTTTTGGATCCTCTGTTGGGGATCCGGATCCGCCCCCCGGCAGGCAGCGGAAGAACAATAAAAAATTGAACCGGGAGGCGATCAATACAAAAACAAATCAACATTCTACGACATTCATAGGATGTTTAGCGAGTTACCTCTCTGGCACTTGTGCCTGGCTCCAACCGGTGTTTCAAGAACCCTGCTCTTCTCGGTAGATTGCGGTAGAAACGCCAATCCGGTCCATGACTAGATCCGAGACTCCTTCGTCAGACTGCACTAGAAGTCCTGACGAGATCAGCACGAACGGATTCTCCACGAAAAACTAGGCCGGAACAAATTCCGGCGAAGTTGGCGGCGGCGGCGGCGGCGGGTGAAGAGAAGAGAGGGGCGGCTAGGGTTTGCTTAGAGTCTAGGGTTATGATTCTTATGTTGTATGAAGTCATTAAGTCTAAATATATAGACTTAAAGATGGACATGGGCCGGTCCAACGGGCCCGGGTCCAAATGACGATATCTATCGCTGCGACTTCATCGTAACTCCGATCGCCGATCAGATCGGACCGATCGACTCAGTTTCCAAAACTGAATGTTATGATGTGAAAAACAATTTTTCAGATCATCAAACCCCAAATAGCAAAATGACCGTTTTGCCCCTCAACAGAGTCAAATCCCGGTTTGACCACTGTTGACTTTTAGGAAGTCACGGGATACAGCTAGCCGTGGGCCCACAACCATTGTGGCTCCGGAATCACAATTCCGGACTTGCCCAATGGATCATGGTAAGAGCGTCTAGCAACATCGCCCCATGATCCCCTAGGTATCACTGATAGTGCCTGCAAGAACCAGTTGGTCGTGGTTAGCGTACGGTACGGTCCTTTCAATCCATATATCCCGATCAGATCAACGATCATTGGCAAATCGAGAGTCGCTATAGATCCGATAGCTATGCGTACATCTTGGAGATCGAATAGTGACATCGCGAGTGTAACTAGGTAAACACATTTACCTAAAACACTTCTAGTACTCTGGCCAGAGATTTATACACTATTATCCCCTCAGATAACATAGGATATCCACGCATGTCTGCGAGCGGTGAATCCTCGACAATGATGCATCGAATCCTACATGCATCGGGGTCTCACCCAATCCCGACGCCTTATGACCCCAAGTGAGTCGGCAAACGGGTCAAAGTGAGACGCCTATCATGTAGAGTCTCAATGACGTTTCGAGTCATGAGGACTAATCAGTACAACCAAGACCTCAGACTTATCCACTCGACAAATGGTAACCACTTGGAAAGTCCGAACGAGGGTAGTTCGATAGATCACCAGGTCACTATCTATCTGCATGCTCAGAACATCACAATATTCCCTACCAATGAAACATGGTACTTCGCATCGCAGATACTAGTCTTGAGCTCGGGCGGCCTTATCCTCATTTTGACGGCCCAATCGACTAGGAACATGTTCAGAACACACAGTGACTATTAGATGTGTTTCATGATAGCCGTCATACCCACTATCATATCTAACATACACTTTAGTGCATTCTAGGTCTTTACTCAATGCAATTGTAAATCATCATACACACAATGAAAGTAAAGAATGCCATATAAATAAATGCGAATATCATATATAAAGATTGTCATATACAAGAGTCTATGAACCCACACGCCACAGGTTGGCTAGTTGGGCATCTACTCTAACAATCTCCCACTTGCCCTAAAGGCAACTACTCATCAGACGCAGTCCCATTGTTTCGCGATGTTTTTCAAACAACGGTCCAGGAAAGGGCTTCGTAAGTGGATCAGCAACGTTTTCCACAGAGGCGACTCTCTCAACTGCTATGTCACCTCTAGCCACAATATCCCGGATTATGTGGTATTTCCTCAGTATGTGTTTGGATCTTTGGTGAGACCTAGGCTCCTTTGCTTGCGCAACGGCACCCGTGTAGTCGTAGTACACCGGGACTGGACCAACTCCATTAGGAATGACGCCCAACTCTTGGACGAAATTCCTTATCCAAACGGCCTCCTTAGCAGCAGCTGATGCTGCGATGTACTCAGCCTCAGTGGTTGAATACGCGATGGTGTCTTGCTTGGAACTCTTCCAAGAGACAGCACCACCATTGAGCATGAATACAAATCCAGAGGTTGATTTCGAATCATCCACGTCACACTGGAAGCTAGAATCAGTGTAGCCTTCCAGTTTCAGTTCACCACCCCCATAGACCATGAACATATTCTTAGTCCCTCGTAAGTACTTAAGAATATCCTTCACAGCCTTCCAATGCAATTGACCGGGGTTGGACTGGTAGCGGCTCGTGACACTCAGAGCATAGGAGACATCCGGTCTAGTCGAGATCATGCCATAAATAATACTACCTATAGCCGAGGCATATGGTACACGTGCCATACTCTCTATCTCCTCATCAGTCTTTGGACACATAGACTTAGATAGAGTGACCCCATGGCACATAGGCAGGTGTCCTCTCTTGGACTCTTCCATAGAGAACCCTCTT
>KV013459.1:27469-41265 GCA_001598015.1 Dorcoceras hygrometricum
TGGGCCCACAACCATTGTGGCTCCGGGATCACAATTCCGGACCTGCCCAACGGATCATGGTAAAGCGTCTAGCAAACATCAGCCCATGATCCCCTAGGTATCACTGATAGTGCCTGCAAGAACCATTCGGTCGTGGTTAGCGTACTGTACGGGGCTTTCCATCCATATATCCCGATCAGATCAACGACCATTTGTAAATCGAGAGTCGCTAGAGATCCGATAGCTATGCATACATCTTGGAGATCGAATAGTGACATCGCGAGTGTAACTAGGTAAACACATTTACCTAAAACACTTCTAGTACTCTGGCCAGAGATTTGCACACTATTATCCCCTCAGATAGCATAGGATATCCACGCATGTCTGCGAGCGGTGAATCCTCGACAACGCTGCATCGACTCCTACATGCATCGGAGTCTCACCCAATCCCGACGCCTGGTGACCCCAAGTGAGTCGGCAAACGGGTCAAAGTGAGATGCCTATCATGTAGAGTCTCAATGACGTTTCGAGTCGTGAGGACTAATCAGTACAACCAAGACCTCGGACTTATCCACTCGACAAATGGTAACCACTTGGAAAGTCCGAAGGAGGGTAGTTCGATAGATCACCAGGTCACTATCTATCTGCATGCTCAGAACATCACAATGTTCCCTACCAATGAAACATGGTACTTCGCATCGCAGATACTAGTCTCGAACTCGGGCGGCCTTATCCTCATTTTGACGGCCTAATCGACTAGGAACATGTTTAGAATACACAGCGACTATTAGATGTGTTTCATGATAGCCGTCATACCCACTATCACATCTAACATACGCTTTAGTGTAATCTAGGTCTTTACTCAACACAATTGTAAATCATTACACACATAATGAAAGTAAAGAATGCCATATAAAAGAATGCGAATATCATATATAAAGATCGTTTGTACAAGAGTCTATAAAACCCACACGCCACAAGTTGGCTAGTTGGGCATCTACTCTAACAGCCTCGAGCTGAATGCTCGTTCGCAAGTGTTGTGCGGCATCGTTTAAAGGTATCAGCTTAGGCGTAAGCTGGTAGTAGCGTCCTGTGTAAGCCAGTACTGTTCATCGTTTTCGGCTTAGGCCAGTGCTGGTTGCTATCTTCAGCTTAGGTGAGAGCTGTTCGTAGTTCAGATCGGACGAGAGCTGTTTGAGGTTTCAACTTTGGAAAGGGTTGGTCGTGGTCGTCAGCTTTGGCGATATCTGTTCAGTATGCGTAAGCTGGCCAGTACGTGATCTGGCCTGTAATTCAAGCTGATACTACTGTGCACATTGTGAGTTGTTTTGTGCGGTCAGATGGGGTGTGAGCTGGCTCAGCGATCCTTAGCTGGATGGAGCAAGATCTGCACGCGCGAGAGCTTTTGAGTGCGAACTGTATGGGGGTGTGAGCTGGACAACGAGTGTAATTTGTCCTAGAAGTATAATCTATGTGAGTGTGATCTGAGTAGCGAGCGTGAGCTGTTGTGCGCATCAGCTGAGTGAGGCAGCATGCTGTTGTATGCCTGAGCTGGTATCAGCTTGGACCTGAGCTGGTCGGTGGCAATGTAGATCAAATCGTTGTATTTAAGTATATATATCTACTTTGACCGTGTGCACATCATTTTAATTCCAAAACTTAGAAATATTTTCTCTCTCGAGAGCGTACCATATCCTGTAGCGAAACCCTTGTTGTTCATCGAACACTATTTTCTCCGATTGCTGGTGGTAGATGTCTCAATTTGGAGCAAGGCCGATAGCGTTGAGTTCCTCTCTTCAAGATCGTCCTTTCTACACCTTTTTTGGAGAAGTGGGTGTTAGAGTAGGTGCCCAACAAGCCAACTTGTGGCGTGTGGGTTCTTGTTGACTCTATGTAAAAAGATCTTTATTTATGGAATTCACATTCTTTTATGACATTCTTTATCTTCATTATTATGATTACAATAGTTGGATAAAGACCTTGAATGCACTATAGTGTATGTTAGATGTGATAGTTGATTTGATGGCTATCATGAAACACATCTAATAGTCACTGTGTATTCTAAACCTGTTCCTAGTCAATTGGGCCGTCCAAAAGAGGATAAGGGCCGCCCGAGCTTGAGACTAGCATCTGCAATGTGAAGTACCACGTTTCATTGGTAGGGAACATAGTGATGTTCTGAGCATGAAGATGGGTAGTGACATGGTGATCTATCGAACTACCCTCGTTCGGACTTTCCAAGTGGTTTCCATTTGTCAAGTAGATTAAGTCCGAGGTCTTGGTTGTACAGATTAGTCCTCATTACTCGAAACATCATTGAGACTCTACATGATAGGTGCCTCACTTTGACCCGTTTCCCGACTCAGTTGGGGTCATCAAGTGGTGGGGTTGGGTGAGGTCCCGATACATGTAGGAGTCGATGCTTCGTTGTCGAGGATTCACCGCTCGCCCTTGTGCATGGATATCCTATGCTATCTGATAAGATAATAGTGTGATAAATATCTGGCCAGAGTACTAGATATGTTTTGGGTATATGGGTTTACCTAGTAACACATGCGATGTCACTATTTGATCTCCAAGATGTATGCATGGTTATTGGATCTCTAGCGACTCTCGATTTACCAATGGTCATTGATCTGATCGAGATATTTGAGTTGAAAGGACCGTACTGTACGCTAACCATGACCAACTAGTTCTTGCAGGCACTATCAGTGATTCCTAGGGGATCATGGGGCGATGTTGCTAGACGCTTTACCATGATCCGATGGGTTAGTCCGAAAATGTGGTTTCAGAGTCACAAATGTTGTGAGCCCACGACTGGCTGTATCCCTGAACCATTTAGGGTCACACAAGTACTGGCTTCTCAATTCCCGTACGGAAATTAAGCTCAATTTGTTGAGTATAGTAGGAGGAAGGATGGAAGTGTGACTTCCTAAAATTAAATAGGGTGGAAATGGAATTTCCTTAAGCTTGGACTAGTATGACTATCCTTAAAGCTATAGGGGCCTAACTGCTATTTTGGATTAGGTGGTCCGAAAAATTGTTTTCACATCATAATGCTCAGTTTTGTAAATTGTGTTGATCGGTCCGATCTGATCGTCGATCGGGATTATGATGAAGCCACAGCGATGGACTTGAAACCAATGTACACCTGGGCCCGACCCAAGCCCATTAACTTGGTTTAAACCCATGAAAAATCTATAAATAGTGGCCGTGGGGTATTCATTTAAAACACTCCAAAAGCTATTCAGCAAATATTTCTCCCTCCCTCTCCTCCCTCTCAGCCGCCGCCCGTCGGCCGCCGCCGTCGCCGTGGCCGCTCGCCGCCGTCGCCGTGGCCGCTCGCCGCCGTCGCCGCCCGTCGTCGCCGTTGGAATTTGTTCCGACCTTCTCGGCAAGGAGATTCCATCCGTGAAACTTTCGTTGGTTTTCTAGTGCAAACCAACGAAGGAATTGAGATTCCGGTCGTGGACAGGATTAGGAGGCCGTAGCTGTTCAACCGTTGAAGTGCCAATTTCCCCGTGGAATTGGTCGGAGCCAGGCGCCTAAACGTCAGCAAGGTATATTCTAAACATTCTATGAATGTTTTTAATTATTATATAGGTTTATTGACAGTTCCCGGGCTCCAATTTTTAATTCTTCCGCTGCCTCCCTGGAGCGAGAACCAGATCCGTCGCTGCGCCACCATCGCACGCCTCCACATCCCGTCGCTCACCCGTCGCACACGCCGCATGCAAATTGCGGGATACGCACACGCATCCCATGCGCACGATGCTGCGCGCACATCCCGACGGGTGTTGCGCCCGCCGGCTGATAACCGCGCACGGTTGTGCTCACACCCGTCGCCCCACCTGCACGAGCTGGTCGCGCAGGTGGCTTCCCCCCGTGCGCACACGTTGCGCACAGGGGCGCGCACAGCGTGCAGCACGCGTGCAGGCGGCGGGGCACCGCCCTTGCGGTGATGCCATGGCGGATATGCGACTGTGGTTTTTTGAATTCTAGGGTTTGACCGAGGGGTTTTCGGGTCGATACTTGCTATTGAGCCTTTTGGTTGGACTAAAATTAATTTTTTTAAAATTTTGAGATATTGGAGCTAAAATTGTTTTAAGCCAAAAATTGATGCAATTAAAATAACAAAATAAGGTTTTATTTATAAAATATGATTTTATATTAAACTATGATTTTGTTGGATAAAATCAAATTTTAAATAATTATTTTATTTATGTCAATTAATTAAGTTAACTGAATAGATAATGTTATGATCGAGAACCATGCCCAATGTGTTAGGTGTATGCTATGTTTTACAATTCTTGGTTGTAATATTGTTGAAATCATTTCAAAGAGGGCCTGGTTTATGGCCCATTCCCACCCTTTTAAAATGTATCCTTATTTGTCATGGCTATTTAAATGTAAATATTAGATTTAGTGGGAGGATAATTTTGAAGATGGTGGAGATGATGATCAAAGATTGAGATCAAAGACTTGTAAAACTGGAAGCTTATGTAATAGGATTGCATTTGCATACTGCATGTCACCTAGGATTGGACCTAGATCCGTGCTTGACAACCACGGATCGCATAACTCTCGTTTATCGATCATCCTATTATATATGTGATATATATCTGTTGAATCCGCGATTTTTAAATTTGATTTAAAATTATTGAGACCAAATTTCAAAATTAAAATCCCTCATTTTTAAATTTGATTTAAAATTTATATCAAGATTAATAGTTTCATGATTAAATCGAAGGAACTTAGTATGTTGATAATTAAGAAGAAATGTGATGAAACGTTATCTAAGGGAATCCTTTATAGACTGGCTTAAAAACGGCTTGTACCGGCTAAGTCTCCCTGAAGTGCGTTGCTTTGTCTAAGGAGGTTGGTTTTTAAGTGGGCCTTAGCCCCTCTAACCACCTGGAAGCACTCTTAGACAATGTTAGTCCATGACTTCTTAATTGATCATAAAACAAAAGTTTTTTCGATAAGATCATGAAGCTAAGGGAATTTAAATATTGTTTAAAATTTCCTACCTTCCATCAACAATGGGTGTACGTCGATGCTATCCGCTGAAGTGCGTTGCTTTGTCTAAGGAGGTTGGTTTTTAAGTGGGCCTTAGCCCCTCTAACCACCTGGAAGCACTCTTAGACAATGTTAGTCCATGACTTCTTAATTGATCATAAAACAAAAGTTTTTTCGATAAGATCATGAAGCTAAGGGAATTTAAATATTGTTTAAAATTTCCTACCTTCCATCAACAATGGGTGTACGTCGATGCTATCCGCATACATAGCCCGACTCATATTATTGGGGGGTTCTGTGTGCCGGAAAGTTGTACACATCATTAATATTTGTTGTGAGTTGGTTGGAACTCCATTTAACGTTGGCTCATATTATTGGGGACATAAAGGGGACCGTCCATCACGACTCAACATTGATGGGTCATCTTGACACGTGATAGTAATCAGCGTCATATTATTTGGCCTTAATGGACGTGAGGTAAATATATGGAGGTTGCACCTGTTGCAATTGGGCTCTACCTTTTGAGGGTCATGGTTGGATGATATTATTCGGCACCATGATTTCTTGATTGGACTCTGTGTACCCACGAAGGAAACTTGCTTTCTCGATTTCATTAGAGGGTGGTGAAATCGTTAAAATAGTGGGAGAGTAATTCATAAAACTTAATGACCAAGTTTTATTTGGATATAAATATCCTACGTCTCCCCTTCTTCCGCCTCGGAAGGTTACACTAGAAGAATTTGATCCACAGACCCAATCACCTAGCCTCGCTCCAGGTGAACTCCTAGCCTCAACAAATGCACACCAGCCGCAACTGTGTGTCTAACTAAACAAGAACTTGTTTAACGTATTTGTTCAAAGACTACATATACAGAGTTTAACATCTTCGTGCTTGGACGAGATCTGATTGTTGGGTTGTGATTCACTCGCTAATCAATTTCGCACATCTCTCAAAATATACGAGTGAATCTGTGTGTGTGAGATTTTTACATTGCTCTCAAATAATAAATTTCACACACTCGGAAAATGCTCTACAAAAGCTGATGAAGACTCAGCAGTCGACACTGCAATAAGATCCTCTCTAATGGTGGTCGACTGCTTCATCTTCCTGTTTTCTTCCATCTGTAATTTCTCTGTTTTTGTCTTTCACACCAGCATCAGCATCAGCATCAGCATCATCGATTTCTTCAAATCATCTTGTATATAAAGCCTCTGTTCAATGATATAGACGTTAGACAGTAGAATCAATTCTCTTCTGCGCTTGTCAAGGCTAATTTGTCTCCCAAATTGGTGCAATCATCCTCTGTATATTGTACTATTTCCCAGAATAGTACTAATCTTGTCCCCTTAAATTAAGGCATTTGCACGACTCAATTTCAGTCATTGATTCTTTCCATTTAAGCGGTTGATTGCGTCTGAATGTATTCCAGCAAATTGTTCAACAACTGTTCGCTAGATTCGTCATAACATTTCATCAGCTGTTGTCTTCTCTTCATAGTACTGTTCATCAGCTGTTCGCTTCTTCTTCACTTTGAACAACAACTGATATGTTTTCTCTTCGTTGTACCAATAGCTGATCAATCGTTGCTGTCTTCAGATTCTGTAATAGTATGTCCAACAGCTTCTGTTTCACATTTGATCAACTGCTCCTCTTGACAACGTCTGATCGAACTTCTCGTATCAACATCTGATGTCTGTTGTCAGCTGATTCATCTTCGTCGCTCTACGTCTGATTCATTCTTCTCGACGGCTGAATTAATCCTCTGCTGATATCTTCATTTTAGTGCAACATCTGTTTCGTCTTTGCGCAACCTCTGTTCATCTACATTTTCGTGCAACATCTGATTGATCTTCGTTTCACAACTACTGATCAACAGTTTGCTTCAGATGTTGTTTCATCTTCAACTAATTCGTTCCAACAGCTGATAGTTTTCTTCGTTATCACACTTCGCTCAACAGCTGTTCACTCAGCTGTTGGTTTTCTTCGTATCGCTCATCAGCTGTTGGTTCTTCTTTGTATATCTCATCAGCTGTTCGTTCAGATCTCTACTGTACATCAGATCTCTCTTCAGCTCTATCTTCAGATCTCTTCAGCTGTTCTCGTCTGCCTTCAGTTGTTCCATGTATATGCTCCAGCTGATCGTTCTCATCTGCTCCAGCTAATATCTGTTTCATCTTTTGTTCGTCGTTCCAACAGCTGATTCGCCTCTATTGATCAACATATGATAACATCTCTTCGTCGTTCCTGTTGATCAACATCTGATATAGATCTTCTGTTAAACAGCCAACCTCTGATATATCAACAGCTGCTCAACATCTGATTTCTTCTTCTTTTCTATTCTCGTCAGACTTCACTACTGAACCAATGAGTACAGCTGGACTCCACGTAAGCAAGTCTGACCACGTAAGCATATCTGTCCATGTAAGCATATATGTCCACGTAAGCAAATCTGATACGTCTTCTCTTTGTCAGTTTCTTCACGTCATCAGACTTCGCTTCATTCCAACAGCTGATTGCTTCTCTTCACTAATGAACATCTGATAACTTCTTATGTCAGCTTCTGAATATTTGCAACTGCTGATTGTTTCACAAATTCTCTGTTTCAACTACTGAAATATTCCAACAGATTACTCGATGTAATTCAGCTAAGATTCTGCACACTACGTAGATTTGTTAGAAACACAATAACAAGTTTTGTGTAATTCAAAACTCAGATCTGGATCTGTTATCCAGATCCATCAATCTCTCCCTTTTTGATTTACACAAAACCTTAAATAACAGATGCATAATCTAACAATTCTCTCCCTTTTTGTGGGAATAAAAAAGGGGTCGAAAACTGGTTTTCCCGACAAATTTTAAATAAGGCTCTCCCTACACTGTCACAACAAAACAACGTGACAGCAGGAATTTTACAGATTTTGAAAATCAAGAACATATTTTGGAAACCAAAAAAGGGAACAACCGTATGCAACAATATGCTATGATTTTGAAAAAGATGCAACAAAAACTGATGCTTAAACCGATCGCTCAAATTAATATAAGCACAATAAACAACAAGGCATCAGCTGAAATTACCGCATTAACATATTTTGAAAAACACATCAGAGCACTTTAAATATAAACTTGTTTCAAATAAGAACATGTGCTGCTGAATCACTTAATATATTCAGATCTGAAAAGAAAACAATAACAGATCTACCAGCTTTTCTTTCATTTCTCCTATTTCGTCCCATAAGCTGAAAACAGCTCAACCAAAATAGAATCTTGGCATCCACACGGAACACGCGCATTCTGTGTCAGCTCGACAAAAGAACAACAGTAGTTCATAAATCATTCCTCTCCCTATCTTCATAAAATAAGCTTTTCAAAAACTTTAAAACATTTTAAAACAAATAGCACATGCGTTTTAAAATAAATGCTCGTTCAAGAACAACCTGCTCTGATACCACTTGTTAGGACCGAAGGATCAGATCTCACCCGAGAACTAAACTAATCAACGCAAAACCAAGAGATCTGATCCTAAATAAAAATAGAGAGCGAGCGCTGCTACTGATAAATAAAAATTTTGTGCTGCTATAAAGAGGTGCAATACCTCGGGTTCTTGAACATAAAACAGAGCACCGGAGACAGATCTGGTATGTAATAAAAACATGCAGAAAACACCAGAACAGAATCCTAATTTAAAACTAGATGCTAACAGATTTCTGTGTAACAGAAATCTGCTACTGTGCGTGTATGTCAACTAAAGTGTTATGCGTGCTAAATGTAAAGTGCATATGCAGAACTGTAAATCGTAAAGAAATTACGCTGCTGTTTGTTTATGGAAGTTCGGATATAAATATCCTACGTCTACCCTTCTTTCGCCTCAGAAGGTTCCACTAGAATAATTTGATCCGCAGACCCAATCACCGAGCCTCGCTCTAGGTGAACTCCTAGCCTCAATAAATGCACACCATCCGCAACTGTGTGTCTAACAAAACAAGAACTTGTTTAACGTCTTTGTTCAAAGACTACATACACAGAGTTTAACGTCTTCGTGCTTGGACGGGATCTGATTGTTGGGTTGTGATTCACTCGCTAATCAATTTCGCACATCTCTCAAAATATACGAGTGAATCTGTGTGTGTGAGATTTTTACAGTGAACGCTCAACTCTCAAAATAATAAATCTCACACACTCGGGAAATGCTCTACAAAAGCTGATGAAGATTCAACAGTCGACACTGCAATAAGCTCCTCTCTAATGGTGGTCGACTGCTTCATCTTCCTGTTTTCTTCCCTCTGTAATTTCTCAGTTTTTGTCTTTCACACCAGCATCAGCATCAGCATCAGCATCAGCATCATCGATTTCTTCAAATCATCTTGTATATAAAGCCTCTGTTCAATGATATAGCCGTTAGACAGTAGAATAAATTCTCTTCTGCGCTTGTCAAGGCTAATTTGTCTTCTTCCCAAATTGGTGCAATCATCCTCTGTATATTGTACTATTTCCCAGAATAGTACTAATCTTCTCCCCTTAAATTAAGGCATTTGCACGACTCTATTTCAGTCATCGATTCTTTCCATTTAAGAGGTTGATTGCGTTTGAATGTATTCCAGCAAATTGTTCAACAGCTGTTCGCTAGATTCCTCATAACATTTCATCAGCTGTTGTCTTCTCTTCATAGTACTGTTCATCAGCTGTTCGCTTATTCTTCACTTTGAACAACAACTGATATGTTTTCTCTTTGTTGTACCAACAACTGATCAATGGTTGTTGTCTTCAGATTCTGTAATAGTATGTCCAACAGCTTCTGTTTCACATTTGATCAGCTGCTCCTCTTGACAACGTCTGATCGAACTTCTCGTATCAACATCTGATGTCTGTTGTCAGCTGATTCATCTTCGACGCTCTACGTATAATTCATTCTTCTCGACGGATGAATTAATCCTCTGCTGATATCTTCATTTTAGTGCAACATCTATTTCGTCTTTGTGAAACCTCTGTTCATCTACATTTTTGCGCAACATCTGATTGATCTTCGTTTCGCAACTACTGATCAACAGTTTGCTTCAGATGTTGTTTCATCTTCAACTAATTCATTCCAACAACTGATAGTTTTCTTCTTTATCACACTTTGCTCAACAGCTGTTCACTCAGCTGTTGGTTTTCTTTGTATCGCTCATCAGCTGTTGGTTCTTCTTTGTATATCTCATCAACTGTTCGTTTAGATCTCTACTGTACATCAGATCTCTCTTCAGCTCTATCTTCAGATCTCTTCAGCTGTTCTCGTCTGCCTTCAGTTGTTCCAACTGTTGGTCATGTATATGCTCCAGCTGATCGTTCTCCTCTGCTCCAGCTGATATCTGCTTCATCTTTTGTTCGTCGTTTCAACAACTGATTCGACTCTATTGATCAACATCTGATAACATCTCTTCGTCGTTCCTGTTGATCAACATCAGATATATTCTGTTAAACAGCCAACCTTTGATATATCAAAAGCTGCTCAACATCTGATTCTTCTTCTTTTCTCTTCTCGTCAGACTTCACTACTGAACCAATGAGTACAGCTGGACTCCACATAAGCAAGTCTGACCACGTAAGCATATCTGTCCACGTAAGCATATCTGTCCACGTAAGCAAATCCGATACGTCTTCTCTTTATCAGTTTCTTCATGTCATCAGACTTCGCTTCATTCCAACAGCTGATTGCATCTCTTCACTAATGAACATATGATAACTTCTTCTGTCAGCTTCTGAATATTTGCAACTGCTGATTGTTTCACAACTTCTCTGTTTCAACTATTGAAATATTCCAATAGATTACTCGATGTAATTCAGCTAAGATTCTACACACTACGTAGATTTGTTAGAAACACAATAATAGGTTTTGTGTAATTCAAAACTCAGATCTGGATCTGTTATCCAGATCCATCAATCTCTCCCTTTTTGATTTACACAAAACCTTAAATAACAGATGCATAATCTAACAATTCTCTCCCTTTTTGTGGGAATAAAAAAGGAGTCGAAAACTGGTTTTCCCGACAAATTTTAAATAAGGCTCTCCCTACACTGCTATGATTTTGAAAAAGATGCAACAGAAACTGATGCTTAAACCGATCGCTCAAATTAATATAAGCACAGTAAACAACAAGGCATCAGCTGAAATTACCGCATTAACAGATTTTGAAAAACACATCAGAGCACTTTAAATATAAACTTGTTTCAAATAAGAACATGTGCTGCTGAATCACTTAATCTATTCAGATCTGAAAAGAAAACAATAACAGATCTACCAGCTTTTCTTTCATTTCTCCTATTTCGTCCCATAAGCTAAAAACAGCTCAACCAAAATAGAATCTTGGCATCCACACGGAACCAATGAGTACAGCTGGACTCCACACGGAACTTGTGTCCTTTTCTTTTGCAGGCTTCTTGTCGTTTTCGCCATTTGAATTGAGCTCAGCAGTTGACATCCAGCTTTGATAACTCTTCGTAAATTGTCAACTGCTTCGCTGCTGGTTCATCACTACTACTGGATGTCTTGCGTCTGTTTGCCACGCTTCGCTACTTCTTCTTTTCTTGCGTCTGGGATTCCAAAGCTTGCGACTGGATATATAGCAACAGCTGATTCATTGTAGCTCACGACTGGATGCTGCTGTTGCTTGCGTCTGGTTGTCCAGCTGGTATTAAACATATGCTTCCAGCTGGTATCTTGCGACTGCTGGATCTCAACGCAAAGAGCATCTGCTGAATCTTTAGTGCAAGAGCAAAACGCTGTCGTATCAACTTATGTAAACGACATCGTTTTGCTATCGCTATCTCCAAAAAGCATCTGCTGGTGAACAGTAGCTTGCGACTGGATTTCCTCCTCTACGACGTCGCTTCTCTCTTGCGTCTGGATGTACAAGCTACCTGCTGGTTCTTGCGACTGCTCTCTCAAACCATCTGCTGAATATGATGACGTCACCGATGATGTCATCAACGCTAATCCATCTGCTGATCTTTCAGCACGACGTCTCTTCATCTCTTTCGCTTCTCTTCATCTGCTGATAGCCAACTGCTGATTGTGATGACATCAAGGCTGATGTCATCACAGCTGATTCCATATCTTGCGCATCTTCTCAACTGCTGATTGACAATAGCTTCCTGCTGATCTTCTTCGTTCCAGCTTCATCTTGCGACTCTTCTTAGCTTCTTGAATAGCGACTGTTAATAGATTCATCAACAGTACTTATAATCGCGACTGCTAACAGATTCGTCAACAGTACTTATAATTGGAATCTTCTTCTTCGATATATTTCTCCAGCAGACTTCTCAATACATGTACCAGCTGGTTCACTTCGCTCTTTAGCGCTTGCAGCTGGTTGTCATCGTTCCAGCTGGTTTATTATGCTCCAGCTGGTTCAACTTGGCCTCCGCCTGATTACGAACAGCTGATTCAACTTTGGACTTCTCCATTGCTAATCCAGCTGCCGATTCCATGAACACCAAACCAACTGCTGAATCTTTATATTGTCTTAAATCAACGATGCATGTTCTAACAATTCTCTCCCTTTTTGTGGGAATCAAAAAGAGATCGAACTGCTGGTCTTCCCGATATTTAAAAAAAAAAACTCTCCCTACACTGTTACAAAAAAAACAACGTAACAACAGGAGTTTTAATTTTGAAAAACGAAATCAGCATTGGGAAGAACCGTATGCAAAAGTATATGATTTTGAAAAATCGAAGCTGATGCATCACTCAAATTAACAAAGACAGTGACGCCACTCTCCCTGTCTTTTATAACATGAGCTCAAATCATTTAAAAAAAAAAATTTGGCACCAGCTGAAATCCGCAAAACAGAACAGTTCTAAAATTATCAGAGCACAAAACAATGTTTCAAGTAAGCATGTACTACTGAGTTACTTAAATATGAAGAACCAGTAAACAGAGAACATCTCAGATTTTTCCTTCTTCTATCTCGCCCCATGTGCTTGTCACTGAGCCTCGCTCCAAGTGATCTTACAGCACAACGAAAATAGAAGCTTGCATCTTCCCGGGACTCAGCATCCCGACAGTTCATCAATCGAAAAACCGGTTCTATATTAAAACAGATTAACTGGCCTTCATAGACAAGCTTCTCAAAATAGTTAAAACATTAAAAACATAGCACATGAGTTTTAAAATTAGTGCTCGTTCAAAACAACCCGCTCTGATACCAATTGTTGGTTCGAAAATAGGATCAAAAAATCAGCAGCCGCGCATTTAAAAGACTTTAGAAAATTTTGCGCGCTGCTACATCAAACTGGAGGTGCAATACCTCTTGTTCTTGAACACATAAAAAATCACCAGAAGAGCACCGGAGACAGATCTGGTATGATTTAAAAATCATGCGGAAAATACCAGAACTGAATCCTAATATTTTAAAACAACTCAAACAGATTTATGTGCAACATAAATCTATTCGAGACTTACTGTGCTTGTGTGCTGAATTGTATGCGTGCTAAAATAATGCTAGTGCTGAATGAATAAAAGAGATACGATACACAACATATTTGTTTCTGGAAGTTCGGACCTCAATGTCCTACATCTCCCCTTCTTCCACCTCGGAAGGATCCACTAGAAGATTTGATCTTACAACTCGTGTACAGACCCGATCCCACAACCAGCAGCTGTGAGAACTCCTAGACTCCTCAAATGCACACCAGCCTCAACTCTGTGACTAACTACATACACATGAGTTTTACGTCATCGTGCTTGGACGGTAACTGAGAAACGTTTTGAGATTCATTCACTAATACAATGTGAATGAATCTCTGTGTGTGAGAATTACA
>KV013460.1:12288-31862 GCA_001598015.1 Dorcoceras hygrometricum
GGGGTGAAGTGGCAGCATAGAGATGTGACATATAGGGATCCTCGTGTGACATCGGGGTGAACCACACCGCCACGTACGTTGGTTTATAGATTGATCAATCGAATTAAATTAATGGCTTTCATGGATACGACTCACACGTCCTTTTTAGCTATGTTATGTTTATTCTATGCCTTAACATATATGTTATGTTATGTATTATGTACGACTACAATATGATTTAAGGTTTAAGATCTTTTAAGCACGCATGTCATGAAAATTATGTTCCTATACTTATGTGTTTGTATGTGGTTTTATTATATGTACCTTGTTGTTAGTGGATATAGCATGCTTGGCCTTTAGGCTCACTAGGTTTAAATGGTGCAGGTGAGCATGATGATAATGTTGATGATGAGGTTTATCTGACCAGCGGTGAGGACGTCTGATGCTCCACTTCGGCTGCTACCCCGTGACCACTCAGTTATTTTATGCCTTTGCTTTTAGACATGTTTTCCGCAAACAGTTTTTAAATACTCTGATTTTGACGTTAGCTTGTGCGATGTGGATTTGAGACATTTTACAGTTTGTTTTAAACGGATAATGAGATGTTATCTTTAAATGCTTTAAGTTATGTTTTTATTTACGACTTTTGTTAAATGTTTATTCCACACAGGATTTAAAAAAAAAAAAAATTCCTAGAGGTTTAGTATGTTTCAAATATATTCTTTTCAGCTTTCCCAGATGTCTCAGCAGTTGAGTCACCACAAGTTTAAGCCCAGAGGCAAAAAATTCAAGAAGAGATCAAGTTCTAGTTCTTCTGGTTCTGATGGTTGTAGCAGTGGTAGTTCCAGAGCGGTGTTTTGTGGCCAGTGTGGAGATACACATCCAACAACGCAGTGTGTAGGAATTCAAGGAATCTGCCATATCTATGGATATTACGGACACTTTTCTAGGGTGTTTCGTATGACTGGGAGTCAGCGTGTCGCTCCACCACCGCTGAGTCATATTGGTGGGTCGTCTGGGGGGCGGTTTTCTCCTGTGCTGCCACAGAGGTCGGGTATAGCACAGTCTAGAGGGTCCTTTCAACAGCCTGGATTGCCAAGATTCAGAGGTCTTTTCAACCTCAACTCTCAGGACCCCAGCAGGCTCCGGTGAATGCTATGACGAGGGAGCAGCTGAGAATGCGCCCGGAGGAGTGATTGCAGGAACTTGATCTATTTTTGATTTTCCTGTTGTAACTCCTAGAAATCCTAATTACGTGGAAATGAGTGCATGACTAGGGAGAAAAGTATGTTAGAAAATTATATGCTATTTTATGTGATATATTTATGCTTTTAATGTTGTTGCATGATATGCATGTTCCATTTTTAGTCTGTTTGAGTTCCGGAAGCGTGGACTAGACTAAGGACAACCGAGATGAAAATAATTTGAGATTTTTAAGCTCTTAGAATTTTTAAGAGCAAATTTATTATTTTTAAGCAACAATTTCCGAAAATTGAGGTTTTTATGATCATTTTTTAGTGGGAACCCGTTTTTCGCCTATACGGGCTATTTTAATGAGTTTTTCTATGTTTTGAAAATATGGAAAATTATTATTACGAAAATTTAAGTTGGAGGCTTGCTTTGGGGAGTTTTAAAACACATTTAATTAGGAGGAGGGTTAGTATGGGAAAAACTCTTAATTTCCTTAATTAAACCATTGATAAGGGTCTTTTTGGCACAACTCATTCTCCCCTTCACCCAAAATTCGAAAACCCTACTCCTCCCCACTCTTCAAGCCACCTCAAGCCACTCCCCTCTCCCTCAAGTTTAATTTTTGCAAGCTTTTTGTGATCAACGGTCAAGGAAAGAATTAGTTATGAATTTTATGACTAGCACGTGTCCTGGATGCAGTCTGTGCGCGAGCAATGGGTTTGCTGGCGGTTGGTCATGTTAGAATTGTTTTTAAGTTTTGTTTGTTCTGTGGCTAGTGAGATGAGTTAGGGTGATGTGGGTCTAAACAGAGAGTGATTGATTAAGAAATGGATTTTTAATGATTTTTACCGTTTTGTCGCTCGAAGTGAGCCTCGTCGGGTCATATTTGTGAAAATTGATATTTCGAGTATTAGGGGCTGCTAAAGTTAGTGGATGACTTTATTTGTTATTTTAAGCATATTTAAGATGCTTTTCAGCATTTTTAGAATTAATTGATTTATGAGATTTTTGGCAATTTTTCATGACAAATTAATGCCTAGAAAATGATTTTTAGCATGCCTGATTTTTAAATTGGCATGGCTGGATCGGGTCGGTTAGTCGAGGGTCGAGTCAAATTGTTTTAAGTTTGGTCCAAATTATTTTAATTCTGGACCGGTTATTTTTATTTGAAGTTTAGGGTCCCATTTTAAGAATAATTGGTCAAACTTTTTAAAGTCAAATTTTAAGCCAAATTTTAATTATTTTACGAACCTAATATTTTATTTTAAGTTTAAAGTCAAAATTGTGGTCATTGAGATTTTATTTATTCAAAATTGGTCAATAAGTCTTCATTTAGTCAAATTTTAAATATTTAATTTTAGTAAATGATGGAGTATTTTGGAAATTTTTAAAGGTTAAATTTAAAGTTTTGGGTCAAGTCATGTTTAGGAAGTGATGTCACTTTAGGTTAAGTCTAGACTTTTGGGCTTAAAATTAGTGGGCCAGGCACCTGAACCAGTCCTTGACCGGTGTATAAAATGCAGAAGACCGTGAATATATATTTAATTATATATGTAGTATTCTATGTGTAATAATGTTTTAAATGAAGGAATTAAATATATTTTGATCGGCCAAGCTTTTAAATTGCATGTTTTTATGAAATGCACGTATCATGAGAATTTATGAAACGTTAAAGGCATGTTTTTTAATGAAAACCCGAGAGATTGAAGTGATTTGTGACAAGTTTAATGATGGGAACTAGTCAGGATACCGGGCCCGAGGATCCCCTGTTTTAATGTATTACGAGCCTATGGATACATGTGATCACGACATGGGGAAGTGGCAGCATAGAGGTGTGTGGGATCCCGAGCTAAGGTCGGGTGGACCGCACCGGCACGTACGTTGGTTCTTTCGATTGATCAATCATATGCCCGCTCATATTTCACTGATATGACTCATACGTTATTATGTTACGTTACGACATGCCTTATTATGTACGCCATGTGATTATGATATGTTATGATACGTTACGAACCATGTTTTACGAATACCCATGCATGCATGTTTTAATGTTATTTTATTATGAATATGTTCTTGCATGTGTTTTTATTATACGTACTTTGGTATTTTAAAATATAGAGAACGCTGGACCTTTAGGCTCACTAGGTTTAAATGGTGCAGGTGAGCCTGCTGATTTTTTTATCCCAATTGGCGTTGAGGACCTCTGAGCGCCCACTGCAGCTGTACCCCATGGTCACTCTGATGTTTTATCCATGTTATGATACACTTTTCAGATATTTTATTTAGCATTGTCAGGCCCGGTGCACAACACAGAGAATAACCACACAAAATACAATCGCGGAAGCATTAACAAAATAGTGGATAAAAATTTTTGCTTTGGCCTGACTTAGAAAATCATACTTTAAAATACAACGATACTCAAAATACTGGTTTTACAACAACAGAAGCATCTACCAAAGATACAGACATAGCAAGTATCTCGCTCAACTAGAGACCAATTAGCAATAAACATCACATCGGGCATTCCCCATGTCAAGGCTCAGCACACAGCCACAATACGTTCACATGCCTATCTCCAGTTGTAAATGCAAACTCAGATTCGTACCTCGCACAGATCTTACCCAATATCTCAGCACAGCACACAACTGAAAGCAGAGTGCACTCACTGCTCTGCTCGGACAACAGCTCAGGGCCAGCATCTCACCGCCAAACCACAACAAAGGTACAATCTGCCAAGATATCTAAGAAATCAGCTTCGATCAAGCTCAAACAGCTCACGGCCGAAGCTTGTAAACACGGCCAGCTTCTACATGACCTCACAGTTCAGCCTAGCTCAAGGTAAGAACAACAAAGGTTCGAAAACAACACTAACATCCTTGATTACCTGAAACGAAGCTCACATGGTCGAAAAATCGTGACCTGTAGCTCACAATGCTTCTCCACGATTTCCTCAGTCCGACCTCCTCTCGACTCAAACTGGTACGGAAATGTCAATCTTGAAGAGAAGTTTCCAACCAAGGTCCCGTCACTCAAAACTGATTGGCCAATCTCCGGCTGTGAGGACTGTAGTTAACCGATGTCATTAGTGATATATTATGAGCAGATAGTTTAAGCACTGGGATGTATGTTAACGTGTAAACTGTTAGCGGAGGAAGTGTATTAGTTAACGGCTTAAGGGATTTGCTGCAAGCTATTGGTAGCCTCGAGTGGCATGGAACAGATCAGCCACATGATGATCTCGGTAGAACAGTTCTGGGTGGAATCTGTTTTGTATTGCGCTTGATTTGAGTTCATGTCGTGGGCTGGTTTCTGGAGACACCAGCTTAGAGGCGAACTGATTAGAGACGATCAGTTCTTTGGAGTTTCCCATGTGAACGTAAGCTAGATTCGGCTCAAGGAGGTACTAGAAGCTCTGAACTGGGGGAGCGGATTATGGGAAATGTGGTTGTGCTGGTTGGTGACGTGAGCTCGGGCGCAGGCTGATGGTGATGCACAATAGAGTCAGGAGCTGTTCGTAGTCCTCAGCTTTGGATGAAAGCTGTTGGTGAGGAATCAACCTTGAATGAGAGCTGACCTGTGTAATGAGCATGATCTGTTGAGATGCACGAAAGCTGATCCTTGGCTCGTAAGCTGAAATGTATGCGAGAGTTGGAAAGCGTATGAGAGCTGATCGGGTAGCTGGCGGTTGGTTAAAGAGCAGCTTAGGTCCTGAGCTGAATGGTGAGGCTGTGTTGCACAGTTTGCCGTAAGCTGTTATGATGAGTATGGGTAGATAGATCACGGGTAGTGCCTAGGCGCTGATGGTTGCAGGAGAGCTGATTTCCGAGAGTGATCTGCCTAGTAGCGTAATCTGTTGAGGCCGTGATCTGTTGGTGCGTAAGTTGAGTAATGTCTTTGTGCCTAAGCTGGAACAGTGTCGGGGTCTGAGTTGGTTTAAGACGCTGTAGGGGAGACCAGATCGAGGGGCTTGAGCTTAACAGAGGTGTGCGGTCTAAGCTGAGTATGAGAACTATCCTGAATTGCCCGAGCTGAATTGTTGAACAGTGAAGAAGTCGAAGCTGTGCTGGATTCACTGTAGCCAAGAGATGTGGGGCGACTAATATATATATACCCTTGGTGGACCGACACTTAGCCATTTTATACACCTCAGAACACTTATCCTATCAGAAAATATCTCCCTGGAAACCCTCGCTAGTACTGTTCACCCGACACCTTCTTCGTTCGATTTCTGGAGCTTGACCGGTCGGAATTGAGCAAGAGTGCTATCGTTGGAAGCATCTTCGAGAAATTTTTAGTACCCGTTTGGGGGCCGATGGAGACTGAGCCGAAGGGAGCTGGAGCTTAAGATTTTAGCATTGTCGGCTTGTGTTGAGCTTCTTTTGAGGTAACGGAAGTTTTCATCGTTGATTTCGACCCTTGGATATAAGTATTTGAACGGGATTTGAGTTTAGCAGTAGAGCTTAAGCTGGCCGATCTTTTAGGTGTAGGCCGTGAGCTGTTTGAGCGTCAATGTGTGTTGATTCCCGTAGGTATTTTGCAGATCTATAGCTCTCTTGAGTTTTTTTGGACCAGATTTGGTGGTCTGAGCAGTTGGCCGAGAGCTAGAATGTGAGCATCGAACGTGCTGTTTCAACCGTGTACTGGAATTTTGATTCTGTGGTAAGATCTTAGTTGAGGTACGTTTGAGCTTATACTAGCAGCTTTGATATAAGCATGTTAATATTCCCAGCGTGATGTGAGTTGCTGTGTTTCGTGTGAACTGGTTTTGCCTAACTGTGAGAACTGCCGCGTACATGTGCTAGCCGAAGATGTTTAGATGTGCAGTTAATTGATGGTTCTCTATTTTAATTGCTTATGTTTTATTCATATGCGTTTATTGTGAGCTGGATCTGCCTTGCATACACGCATATCATATTGAGCCTGATACCTTTGAGAACCGATAATCGCTGAGTAGCGATTTGCCGGCAGAATTGTCGTGTTGAGAATCCAATGATGTCGATAATTGGTGATAGCCAGCTGAGTCGTTGTGATCTGGATTCTGATGAATTATTGAGATTTTATTGCACAGCTAGTAGTTGTGTCTTGCTTAGATGATTCTTGGTAGCCCTCATGCATTGAACGTTTGAAATATTACATGTTTTATATGTTAGCTGGTTTTGTAGATGCTCTACGTACTGAGGTTTGACCTCGTTGTTTTCCCGTCTTTGGGGCTGCTTTGGTTTTGTATTTGGCCATTTCAGGTTCTTCAGTTAAATCAGCTGGGGCGGGCGGTGCGTCCGTTGGTTGAGCGTCTATTGAGTCCCAGTTATGTATTTTATGTATTGAACTATTGAACCAGGGGATGCCCTGCTTGTTTACTGTATTCGGAGATCTGTATTTGTTGTAAAACCTGTATGTTGCGGTTGTTGTTTTGTGGATTTTTGAGTTAAAATCCGTATTTTGAGTATGATCGTATTTTAAGTGATATTTTCAGTTTAGGCCCAAACGGAAAATTTTAGCTCATATTTTATGCTTCTGCATAATTGTGATTAATTGTGTAATAAATCCTGGATTTAGAGCACCAGTCCTGACAGCGGAGATCTGGAACATACTAGGTCGGGTGAACAATGACCACGAGGGTTTGCAAGAATATCTGTCGGAAGCTTCCTGAAGAAGACAAGGAGATGTGTGGCCTAAAATGAGTAAGTGTTGGTCAACAAGCGAGTATATATACTAATGCTCTTCAGCTCACGGCTACAATGATTACAGATCACCCTCAACACTGTATTCAGCCCCGACAACAGCATGCACATTCAAACCGGATCTCGCTCCCAACAGCTCAGCTCTCATCTGTCCATCTTTCGTACGCTGTTCAGCTCTTGCGTACGATTCATCTTACGAACCACACTCAGCTCTCGCGCTAGTATATCGCGCGCTCTCCAGCACAGGTGAAACAATCAGCTCTCACCAAAGCTGACCATCCCCAACAGCTCTCGTCCAAAATTGAAACCACAACCAGCTCTCGTCTGGTCTGAAACCATGAATAGCTCTCGCCTAAGCTGTGCATCACCATCAGCTTACGCCCAAGCTGATTTCACCAACCAGTAAAACACAACCCCCGTAATCTGATCCCTCAGCTCAGGGAATCCAGAACATCTCTAAGCTGAATCCAGCTTACGCTAATGCAGAAAAATTCCCAGAGCTGTTTTCCTCTATGCTGTTGTCCCAAAACAGCTCGTAGCAGAAAACTCGATCAAGCACAATGAAGCAGTTCAGCTTAGAACTGTTCCACGTAGATCAGCTCGTGCCTGATCTGATCCATGCCAAACTCAATACGAAGGTTACCAACAGCTTACATCAGAACTGTAGCGCCCCAAAATCCATAGGACCACAAATATTAACCTTCTTATTTGAAGGGCCATTTGATATTCGAGCATTCAGATTTCAGTTCCAGTTATTTTTTTTATTTAAAACTGATTTATTCTTTTCCTAGATTTGAAACAATGTCCAGAAGGTTTCCGGACAGAGTTCGCCCCAACGAACAATCCGAGTTAGTCCAGATCTGAATTTTCTTTGGAAATAAAATGTTTTGAAATGGAAGAATTATTTATAAAATTCTAGTAACAATTTCAAAATTTAAATAGTAGTGGGAAGCTTTTAGAAAATCTTTCCAAAGGACAAGGAGTTGGTATGGCAACCATTCTTACTCAAGTATATCTACCTGCTACCAATCTGCTCCCATATATGATTGAATTCGTGAGTTGGAAGCTCATTTCCACTTGCAAGAAAAATCTTTCGTTCTCTCAAATTCCTGAGGAGCTCGTCGCATGTGCTTGAGGAGATCTTCTGTCAGGACCAGCTGTTCTTTGTGTTTTCCGGTTACAGGCAAGTAAAGTTGATTCTTTGCTACACCATGAAAGCATATATTGTCTCTTTTCAGTTCTGTGACTGCTTGCCTATTTTAAGCACCAGTATTAACTTATGTTTATGTCATTGCTGGTTTAAAATGAATGTTTCGGGTTCACAGAGCTGTTTCTTTTTCTAAAACTCTCCAAATGTGTTTTAGTACGATGGAAGTTGATTTTAAAACCACTGAGTTATATAGATTTGAGTTTTATGTTTGAGTAAGAATTTTTTCGTTCTGGTGAATGGCGGTGTCTGGACTTGACTCCAAGTAATCGGCGATGCTAGTCAAATTGGGAGTTTGTACCGGTTAGATAGGCAGAGCGGGTATCTTTGGTTGTCGTTCGTGATGCTGCAGCACTAGTTTCATCACCAAAACTGTTTTTATACGCTAGCGATATAGTCAAATCTTGAGACGAACCAGACTCTAGAAATTTTTTTAAAAAAAACACATATGCGGAAAAACATAAACTTAAGGTATGGCTCGTTCCCTTTTAAAACATTTCTAAATCATTTTCTTAACAAAACTTGAAATAGAAACAAATAATTATTTAAGTCATAAAACCATCCGAACTGTGAAAATGAGAAAACTGCATAAAAGTACTGAAACTGAACATGTTTAAAACCAACATCTAAAAAAATGTATCATGACGGAACGGAAATATAAAGGCTGTCACGGGGTACTGCTGCAGCAGACACTCAGATATCCTAATCGCCAGTCGGGATATACTCATCAGCAGGGTCCTCACCTGCACCATTTAATCCTAGTGAGGCTAGAGGCTCAGCATGCTCTATCGTATATCATAACAAAGTACATACTAATAAAATTGCATGCAAGCACATACTTGTAATAACATAATGTTAAAAACATGAATGCGTGCATGATCTAAAACATTGCTTCATACATTTCATGTACATACGTAACATAAACATACATAAGGCATGACATAACATAACATGAAAAACATATGAGTCGTATCAGTGAATGTGAGCGGGTGTGCGACTGATCAGTCGAAATAACCAACATACGTGGTGGTGTGGTTCACCCGACCTCAAGTCAGGATCCCTATATGTCACACCTGTATGCTTGCCACTTCACCATGTCGTGATCACATGGGTACATAGGCTCATAATCATACATTAAAACAGGGGATCCCCGAGCCCGGCTACCCGGCTAGCTCCCATCATTAAACTTTGCCACATCACTTCAATCCCTCGGGTTTTATCTTAAAAGAGACATGCCTGATTGTTTCATAAAATCTCATGATGCGTGCATTTATTAAAATTATATTTGGATTAGTGATTAATTGATTTGATTTGGGAATTGATCACGTAGATTTTGAAGTCCCTGCTGATTTTGAACGTTGCGTTTCTTTTTGGGATTTCGATCGTAGCGATTTTGATGCAAAGCTGTTAGCAGTACGCTATTGTAGCGGAGTCAACGCAGGTCAACCTTACTGTAGCTTGCTGGAATTGGAATCAGCAGAGGTGAGGGAAGCGTGACGCATGAAGATCTGCTGGTTTTAGTTTGAGTTGAAGTTGCTGCTGGCAGATGTTGCGTTTAAAACATATGGCTATTTTCTTTAAAATTGGATTTTTGACTTAAAATTAAAACAACAGGTCCTAATTAAATTAACTTTGACCTATTTTAAAACATTTTGTCTCTGGACTCGATGAACCAAACCGAACCAATCGAACCAAACCGATTCGATCGAACCGATCGGCCCAACATGTCGCCCTAACCTCACGCGTGAGCCGCCGCCTGCCTTGACGCGACGCCAAGTATGACTCGTTCCCTTCTAAAACATTTCTAAATCATTTTCTTAACAAAACTTGAAATAGAAATAAATAATTATTTTACGTCATAAAACCATCCGAACTATTAAAAAGAGACAACTGCATAAAAGTACTGAAACTTAACATGTTTAAAACCAACATCTAAAAAAATGTATCATGACAGAACTGAAATATAAAGGCGGTCACGGGGTACTGCTGCAGCAGGCACTCAGATATCCTCATTGCCAGTCTGGATATACTCATCAGCAGGGTCCTCACCTGCACCATTTAAACCTAGTGAGGCTAGAGGCTCAGCATGCTCTATCGTATACATAACAAAGTACATATGAATAAAATTGCATGTAAGCACATACTTGTAATAACATAATGTTAAAAACATGAATACGTGCATGATCTTAAAACATTGCTTCATACATTTCATCTACATACGTAACATAAACTTACATAAGACATGACATAACATAACATGAAAAACATATGAGTCGTATCCGTGAATGTTAAACAAACCAAACTCTAAATTTTTTATTTTTTTTAAAACATGTGCGGAAGCATAAACTTAAAGTATGGCTCGTTCCCTTCTAAAAAATTTCTACGTAGTCAAGAAATTCTAGGCGTTACAACTCTCCCCCATTATAAGAATTTCATCCCCGAAATTGAGTACGTATCGAATAACTCTAGGTAGCGCATCCGCATATCGTCCTCAGTCTCCTAGGTAGCTTCATCCTCCGAGTGGTTCTGCCACCGGACCTTGATCATCGGAATACTCCACGCTCTCAGCCTACGCTCCTCCCTAGCTAGAATCTGCACAGGTCACTCCTCAAATGATAAATCTGGTGCCAACTGGAGCGGCTCAAAATCCAACACATGAGACGGGTTCGGAATGTACTTCCGCAGCTTCGAGATATGGAAGACATTATGCGCTGCTGAAAGAATGGGTGGTAACGCTACTCGATAAGCCAGAGTACCAACCCTCTCCAAAATCTCGAATGGCCCAATAAAACTAGGGCTAAGCTTGCTCCTTCGGCCAAAACGCATCACGCCCTTCATGGGCGATATCCTCACAAACACATGATCTCCCACAGATAGCTCCAGATCTCGTCGTCTCTGATCATCATAACTCTTCTGACGACTCTGGGCAGTCCTCATCCTATCCAGAATCCTCGCCACAACATCTGCTGTCTGCTGCACTAACTCCGACCTAGTGAGCACTCTCTCGCCAATCTCGTCCCAATGTACGGGATATCTGCATATCCTCCCGTATAGCGCCTCATACGGAGCCATCCCAGTTGACGCCTGAAAGTTGTTGTTGTATGTGAACTATACCAGTGGTAGTCTCGAATCCCACGTACCCTAAAAATCAATCACACAAGCTCTCAGCAAGTCCTCCAAAATCTGGATGATCCTCTCTGACTGTTCGTCTGTCTGCGGATGGAAAGCTGTACTGAACGACGGTCTAGTCCCCAAAGCGGCATGTAAGCTTCTCCAGAATGCATATGTGAATCTGGTGTCTCTGTCCGACACTATCGAGACTGGTATGCCATGCAGTCTGACCACCTCTCGGATATAAAGCTCTGCGTACTGCGTCAGGGTGAAAGTATTCTTCACCGGTAAGAAGTGCACGGACTTGGTGAGTCTGTCCACAATCACCCATATAGCCGTGAACCCTCTGGGACTCCTGGGCAATCCAACCACAAAATCCATCGTGATATGCTCCCACTTCCACTCAGGAATGGGAAGTGGCTGCAACAACCCTTTCGGTCGCTTATGCTATGCCTTGACCTACTGACAGGTCAAGCACTCATATATTAATCTCCCTATGTCTTTCTTCATCCCTGGCCACCAATACAATGTCTGCAAATCTCTGTACATCTTTGTACTCCCTGGGTGGATGGAGTACGTCGATGCATGAGCCTCAGATAAGATCTCGGCTCTCAACTGACTAGTGCTCGGCACCAACATCTGACCTTTGAAACGGACTATCCCATCCTCAACAGTGTACAGACCTCGTCCTCTGTCCTCATCACGCTGCCTCCACTGCTGTAACTGCTCATCGAAAGCCTGCCCCTCTCTGATCCTCTGTCGAAGAGTCGGCTGAATAGTGAGCGCTGCTAAACTCGACGCACAACCTCCTGAATAAAGCTCTAGACCAACCTCTCTATCTCAGTCTATAGCGGCCTCTCAACTGAAAAACCAGCCACCACTGCAGTATTCCGGCTCAAAGCGTCTGCCAATACATTAGCCTTACCCGGATGATAGCTAATGTCACAGTCATAATCCTTCACCAACTCTAACCATCTGCGCTGCCTCATGTTCATCTCCTTCTGGGTGAAGAAGTACTTGAGACTCTTGTGGTCGGTGAATATCTGACACTTCTCGACGTACAAATAATGTCTCCATATCTTCAGCGCAAACACCACTACAGCAAGATCCAAATTGTGCGTCGGATAATTCTGCTCATAACTCTTCAGTTGTCTCGACGCATATGCAATAACCTTACCACCCTGCATCAGAACTGCACCCAAACCTCTCAAAGAAGCATCTGTGTAAACCACAAACTCCTCGTGGTCCTCTGGCATGGCTAATATTGGTGCTGAGGTAAGGGGGATCCCCGAGCCCGGCTACCCGGCTAGATCCCATCATTAATACATCACTTCAATCCCTCGGGTTTTATCTTAAAAGAGACATGCCTGATTGTTTCATAAAATCTCATGATGCGTGCATTTATTAAAATTATGCAATTTAAAAGCTTAGCCCGTCAATGTATATTTAATCATTTCCTTTAAAATATTTACGTACATTGAATACTACATATATAATTAAATATACACTTACGGTCTTCTACATTTTTCTAATTCGGTAAAGGATTGGTTTTGGAGCCTGAACCACTACTTCCAGGCTAAGTACGACTCATAACTTAGTCGATGAAACGAATCTTCACCCCTTTTAACAATTTTTGCATATTTTAATAAATTTTTGATTTCTTAAAATCAAGACTAATTGTGACTAATTAAAATCAATTTTGACTTCTTAAAATCAATTTGGACTTAGTTAAATCGATTTCAATTTAAATTAATTTTGACCCCAAAAGCCGATTTTGACCAAAAGACCGGTTATGACCAAATTAAAATCCCAAAAATATAATTTGACTTAATTAAAATTCCAAAGGCCCTAATTTTACTTAAAAGTTAAAAATAAGAATAACTTTAATTATTTTAAAGGTTTGACTTGATTTTAAAACATATGGCTATTTTCTTTAAAATTGGATTTTTGACTTAAAATTAAAACAACAGGTCCTAATTAAATTAACTTTGACCTATTTTAAAACATTTTGTCTCTGGACTCGATGAACCAAACCGAACCAATCGAACCAAACCGATTCGATCGAACCGGTCGGCCCAACATGTCGCCCTAACCTCACGCGTGAGCCGTCGCCTGCCTTGACGCGACGCTCACTTTGCTGCCTTCGTACTCTCTGCTCCGACCACCATGGCAGGAGCCCCACCGGCCGGACCACCCCCAGGTCCAGCCGGTTCCAACGAGACCAGCCACAGCCCCAACCGAGGTCTACAGTGCATGCACGATGGGTGACAAGAGGGCTGCTCCCCCTGCGCGACGCACCGCGAACCCACCTCGACCAGCATTTGCTCGAACCAGCCTACTTCTTGACACCTATGGACCACCATGAGACCCCTAAGGACCACCCCCAAGCCCCTAGAACACGCCTGGACCGAAGCTTCACAAATTGGGATCGAAATTCATGTTAGAAAATAGGGTGCATGCATGATCCGAAAATAAGCATCATGAATCTCAATAAATCACACGCAATACAGGCCATAAATCATTAAAAACGATCTAATACAGTTTAAATCGTGAGAAAAGAAGTTGATATCACATTCCTGGTTAGAAAAAGAGGTAGATCTGCATGGTACCGACGTTGTAGACGCGAGATCGGGACGCTAATTGCTTTGGATCACCAAGCTTCTCCAATGAATGAATGGTTTCAAATTTTTTGTGTTATGGGGAGGAGGGGACGGCTGAAGTAACTAGGGGAAGCTAGGTTTGTGTAAATTTTTGAGTTATGAATTAATGCAATTTGACACAATTGACCCATATGGGTTTAAGAAAATGGGAGAAAGGACAGGCTTGCCCCTCTAATTAATTTAAAAGGCACTTAAAACTCATAATTGGGCTTTAAAGATTAATTATTTTCGAAGTCGAGGCCTCCTCATAATTTAAAATAACTTAAAACTCAATATACCAGCCCGTATAGGCGAAAAACGGGTTTCCCTCCAAAATAATTACAAAAACTCTAATTTTTAGAAATTGTTGCTTAAAATAAAATAATTTCATTCTTAAAATTCTCATATCTTAAAATTCTCAAATCATTTTCATTTCGGTCGGCCCTAATCTCGTCCACGCGTCTGTAACTCAAAATGCTGGTTAGTCTAGTGTCAGATCTGGTCATTCGGATCTGGGTGTTTTTGTAACGACCCTCATTTTCTTGACGGAATAATCATAAGTTTTGGGGTTCAATTGAATGAAATCAAAAGTTATAAACGTTGGAGAATGGATCGCTACTAACTATCAGGGTTGAAACGAGTATAATAAAATTCTTCGCATTCGGTGATAAGAAATCTAGAATAACTTAGGCAATGGTGCGGAAATGAAGAGAGCAACTATATCATATGTCAATAATGCATCTCGTAGTGTGATAACGTCTGGTTGAAACATAACAAAACTCTGAATTTTTGTTTTGATACAACTTACATCAGAATATTCAGTACAATACAAAAGTGTTCTCAAAAAGAAGCTATGAACTTTGAACCAGAAGGATATAAAGAACTCTGTTGTCCACGATAAACACATTCCTTCCATCTTGTTCATTTCCCTCCATCTTCCTGCTGAGAATTACCTGCACTCAATATAAACTAGTGAGCCAAAGGCCCAGCAGGTAAAATCTGGAATAACAAAAGCAAATAATACCATCGTTCTTGAACTAATACATACTGGAGTCTGAACTGGTATTACGCTTATGAATAAACAAGCGTAAACATAAGTATGAAATCAAATTTAAGTACGAAAGCATAAAACATAAATCAATCCTGGAAACATTTTCTTTAAACATTCTTAAGAGCTGTGATTAGAATCACATTCATGCTCTTCATCCATTTTCTGGAAAATTATGACAATACTTTAAACATGTGGTCCATTTCGTTTGATCAAACTCCTGATATCAGTCTTAGAACTATGGCTCGTAGTTGAAGGGGTATACAGATCCGTCGAACTGTAATCCTAATCCTTCCTGGTTAAAAGGGCACACGGTTCGTCACCCATGCACTCACCTTCTCATTAGGGACCCTTTTCATTGTCATAACTTAAAACGTTTCATAAATCATTGTTCTGCTCTTTCTTTCTCTTGTGAAAAACTGTTTTCTATCTTTTGCTCGAGTTACTGGTTTTTGCTTTTCAAATGATATTCTGGAATTGTAAAGAATTTCCTTATAAAGCTTGCGAAGATGAAAACTGAATAACTTAGCGAGTTGAATCTGTCGTATAAGTCGAAAGATTCATTGAACTGATTCAGAATTGAAAAAAGAATCAAATTCTGAAATTTCATTATCTATTGAAGAAAACGAAGAATGAACAGTATCCAGCTGAGATGAACAGTACCAGTCGCAAGACTAATACCTGCTGGGTAATAATTCCAGTCGCAACGATTAGGAATCAGTCGCAAGACTAGAATCCAATCGCGAGATCTTTTAAAAAAATGTAAAGTGAAACGATGTCGTTCGCATAAACCAGTCGCTACAACCAGTCGCTACTGCTGAATTTTGAGAGGTGACGCAACTGCTGAAATTTGACAATAAAACGCATCTGCTGATTTTATAAAGCATCTGCTGGATTTGCAAAAGCAAAGCATCTGCTGAATTTGCGAAAGCAAAGCAAAGCATCTGCTGAAATATGCGAAAGCAAAGCATCTGCTGAAATACGCATCTGCTGGTTTTCAACAAAGAAATGAAACTGCTGATTTCATACTTAGAATATTTTCGACAAGGCAATATCAGCAGTGGTATAAGAACCAGCTTTTGTTCTTAATATACAGATAACCATGAACTACGAAGGTTACCTTCCTCTAAAGACTTCGACATATCTTATGAAACTTCTGGAAAAGATCGAATAAGCTACTTGTAAGCTACTTCGACAAATGAATTACTGAAAAACTCAGGAATTCATTAGAAGAACATCATCCAAACCTTTTCTAAATCATCTTTAACTCAAAATACAGTAACTCAACTTCTTTCAAAAGGTAGTGCTAAACGATATGCTAGCGTTCCAATTCGTCCTAAGATTTGAAATGGTCCAATATATCTGGGACTTAACTTCCCTTTCTTTCCAAATCTCAAAACACCTCTCATTGGTGAGATTTTGAGAAACACGTGATCTCCCACCGCAAAGCTCACATCTCTGTGATGAATGTCTGCATAACTTTTCTGCCTACTTTGAGCAGTCTTCATTCTTTCACGTATCCTCTTAATTGCTTCTCAAGTTTGTTCTATAATATCAGGTCCTATTTCATTTCTTTCACCCACATCATCCCAAAGGATTGGTGATCGACACTTTCTGCCATACAGAGCTTTGTATGGTGCCATGTCTATCGACGCTTGGTAACTGTTGTTGTAGGTGAATTCAATCAAAGGTAACTTAGATTCCCAGCTTTCTGAAAAATCTAGAACACTAGCCCTTAACAAATCTTCCAGTATTTGAATTACTCTTTCTGATTGCCCATCGGTTTGAGGATGGAACGTTGTACTGAAAGTTAAATTCGTGCCTAAGGCTTGGTGTAAACTTTTCCAGAATCTTGAAGTGAATCTGGGATCTCTATCTGATACAATAGAACTTGGAATCCCGTGCAGTCTGACAATTTCCTTGATATAAAACTCTGCATACTTATTCAAACCATCGGTTGTCTTTACAGGAAGGAAATGAACAGACTTAGTCAATCTGTCAACTATTACCCAAATTGCGTTACAACCTGAGATTGTTCTGGTAATCCTACCACGAAATCTATTGATATGTTATCCCATTTCCAAACAGGTATAGGAAGTGGCTTTAACATTCTTGCTGGTCTCTGGTGTTCTGCTTTAACTTGTTGACAGGTTAAACATTCCGCAACAAATCTACAAATGTCGCGTTTCATTCCTGGCCACCAAAACAGAGTTTGCAAATCCTTGAACATTTTCGTTCCTCCTGGATGAATTGAATATGCCGAATTGTGGGCTTCATTCATAATCTCATTGATCAAACCGTCTGTACGCGGTACCCACAATCTACCTTGGTATTTAACAATTCCTTCTCCCACTGTATACAAATTTGATCCTCTGTTTTCATCCTGCTGCTTCCATTTCTGGAGTTGATCATCCTTAGTTTGCCCTTCTTTGATCCTATCTTTAAGCGTTGATTGGATCGTGAGAACTGATAACTTAGCAGCACTTTCCTTTCGAATTATCTCAAGTTCAAATCGATTGATCTCTAACGCCAGGGGAATCTGAATTGAGATTTGCGCTAACCCCACGCTTCTTCTACTTAATGCATCTGCTACTACGTTAGCTTTTCCCGGATGATTGCTAATTACGCAATCGTAATCTTTAACCAATTCGAGCCATCTTCTCTGCCGCATATTTAATTCCTTCTGAGTAAAGAAATACTTAAGGCTTTTATGATCTGTAAAAATTTCATACTTCTCGCCATAAAGATAGTGTCTCCAAATCTTTAAAGCGAAAACTACTACAGCTAATTCCAGGTCATTCATAGGATAATTCTTTTCATGAATCTTCAACTGTCTAGAACCGTAAGTAATTACTTTTCTTTCTTGCATAAGAACAGCTCCCAATCCTGTCTTCGATGCATCAGTGTAAATCACAAAATTCCCTTTCTCTGTTGGTAACGTTAGAACAGGGGCTTCAACTAATGCATGCTTCAATTTCTCAAAACTGGATTGGCATTTGGGAGTCCAATCATACTTCACATTCTTCTTGGTTAAGGCCGTTAATGGAACAGCAATCTTCAAAAATCCTTCTATGAATCTTCTATAATATCCTGCAAGTCCTAGGAAACTTCGAATTTCCGAGACATTCTTTGGTACAGGCCAACTTCGAACAGATTCTACTTTTGAAGGATCCACAGAACAGGGGCTTCAACTAATGCATGCTTCAATTTCTCAAAACTGAATTGGCATTTGGGTGTCCAATCATACTTCACATTATTTTTAGTTAAGGCCGTTAATGGAACAACAATCTTCGAAAATCCTTCTATGAATCTTATAATATCCTGCAAGTCCTAGGAAACTTCGTGATCTCATGTCTATCTTCGAAAATACAGCAGCTCCTCTTAACTGATCAAATAAATCGTCGATTCTAGGGAGAGGATACTTATTCTTAATCGTTAGTTTGTTCAATTCCCTATAATCAATGCATAGACGCATACTCCCATCTTTCTTCTTTACAAAAAGCACTGGTGCGCCCCAAGGGGAAGTACTGGGTCTAATGAAACCTTTATCCAGTAGTTCTTGAATCTGATCTTTTAATTCGTTCATTTCCTTAGGAGCAAGTCTATAGGGAGGCTTTGAAATTGGAGCGGCTTCTGGTACTAAATCAATAGTAAATTCTAACTCTCGAATGGGAGGTAAATCCGAAACATCTTCTGGGAAAACATCTGGAAATTCCCTTACAACAGATACTTGTTCTAGTTTCTTTTTCTTTTCAGGTTCTAATGATATAACATTTACCATAAATCCCTGACAACCATTTCTTAAACATTTCTGGGCTTTCATCGCTGATATTAGATTAAGGGTCTTCACATAATTACCAGCTTTGAAAGAAAATGAACTTCCATCGGGTTTCTTAATAAGGACAGATCTTTGATTAAAGTCTATAACAGCTTCGTGTTTCACTAACCAATCTATTCCCAATATAAAGTCAAATTCGAACATAGGTAATACTATAAGATCTGCATAAACAATATTACCCTGCAATTCGAGCTCTACATTTCGAAGCATTCGATTGGTTACTATACTTTCTCCTGTAGGAGTTTGAACACAGTATCCTACTTCTATTTCCACTGGTTTAACAGGTAATTTCTCAGAAAATCTATCTGATATAAAAGAATGCGTTGCACCAGAATCTAATAATGCTACGGTAGGCAAGTTATCAACAGAAATTTTACCCGTCACCAAAGTGGTATCTGCTGGTGCTTCAACAGCAGTCATCACATATGCCCTGCTGGTAATGAGTTGTTGTTGTTGCTGCTGTTGCTTCTGAGGAAAACTTCTCGACATGTGGCCTGGCTTACCACAAGTATAACATACATTCTGCCCTTGAAGACACTGCCCCTTATGATTCTTCTTGCAAACGGGACATGGAGTTCTATTTCCACTGCTAGGAATAGAGGAAATCGGTTGAGCAGTAATTGGTCCCTTCCCATTTGACCCCTGCTGTTGGTTGTTGTTATTCTGCTTCTTAAATTTTCTTTTATCATTTTGTTGGAAAGATTGCCTCTTCAATTGCCTTTCCTCATCGATCGCTTTCCAATCTTGCTCTGCCATCAAAGCTTTGTTCACCGCTGTTTTGTAGTCTACGGATTCTGCCAGTCTAACATCATGCTCAATCATGGGCTTCAACCCGTTAATAAAATGGCGAAGTTTAGCATCTGCGTTTGTCCCTATTAAT
>KV013461.1:15154-25454 GCA_001598015.1 Dorcoceras hygrometricum
ATGAGCAGAGCCATTGCGTCCTTGCTCATCTCATCAGTAGATCTGCTGTCAGTAGATCATGGACTTTGATTTGGGATAGAAGCATCCAGAGCTTTAGTTGGTTGAGATGTAGATGGCTCCATTTCGGCTCTGGTTTCTAGTTCGAACTCGTATGCTTTCAGGTTGGCAAACAAGTCATGTAACTCTATTTTGTTCAAATCTTTTGACTCCCTCATGGCCATAGTCTTTACATCCCATTTTTTGGGGAGTGCACGCATCACTTTTAGAGCCAGCTCTCTGTTGATGTAAGTCTTATTTAGTCTGGCTAGTTCGATCACCAAAGAGCTGAATCTTTCATCAAATTCGGCCATGGTTTCTTCAGGCTTCATCTTAATGAGCTCAAATTTCTGCAAGGCTATAGTTAGCTTATTTTCTTTTGTTTCCTCATTTCCTTCACAGATCTGGACCAGCTTTTCCCATATTTGTTTTGCAGTGGTGCATGTCTGGATTTTGCTAAACATGTTATTGTCTAGCGTTTTGTATAGTAAGTCTTTTGCGACATTATTGAGATTTGCTTTCTTCTTATCTTCTGAACTCCATTCCTGTATGGGCTTCTCAATCCATTGAGGTGCAACGTCAGTTATAGCAGCAGCAGTGTTAACCTTCAGTATTGACATTGGTCCATTAGTGATTACGAACCACATGTCGTCATCTTGTGCAGCTAAGTGCGCTTGCATCCGGATCTTCCAGACGTCGTATTCCTCCTTGGATAACATAGGAATTTTAGAGTGAGAGACCGACATATTTAAAGATAATGAGTAAAATGTTCAGACACTAAGAAAACCCGCTCTGATACCACTTATTGTGATCGAAAAGAGAGCTTGAGAGTTCAGAGGGGGGGGGTGAATGAACTTCTTTGCTGATTTTAAACTAACAGTTTATTTTAAAAAGGTTTTACAGCTCAAAGCTAACTTCCAGCCGAATTACCAGCTTCAAGTTTTTCCCAGTGATACTGTTTTTCCTTCACAGATCTGGACCAGCTTTTCCCATATTTCTTTTGCAGTGGTGCATGTCTGGATTTTGCTAAACATGTTATTGTCTAGCGTTTTGTATAGTAAGTCTTTTGCGACATTATTGAGATTTGCTTTCTTCTTATCTTCTGAACTCCATTCCTGTATGGGCTTCTCAATCCATTGAGGTGCAACGTCAGTTATAGCAGCAGCAGTGTTAACCTTCAGTATTGACATTGGTCCATTAGTGATTACGAACCACATGTCGTCATCTTGTGCAGCTAAGTGCGCTTGCATCCGGATCTTCCAGACGTCGTATTCCTCCTTGGATAACATAGGAATTTTAGAGTGAGAGACCGACATATTTAAAGATAATGAGTAAAATGTTCAGACACTAAGAAAACCCGCTCTGATACCACTTATTGTGATCGAAAAGAGAGCTTGAGAGTTCAGAGGGGGGGGTGAATGAACTTCTTTGCTGATTTTAAACTAACAGTTTATTTTAAAAAGGTTTTACAGCTCAAAGCTAACTTCCAGCCGAATTACCAGCTTCAAGTTTTTCCCAGTGATACTGTTTTCTCACGTAATAAAATTATTTTATGCGGAATAAGCGTGATTCAAGCAGCTGAACAATTTAAACAAAGCATAGAAATAAAAACAGTAAGAACAAGTGAGTTGTTTATGGAAGTTTGGAGCAATCTCTCCTACGTCTCCCCTTCTTCCACAACGAGAAGGATTTCACTAGAAGGATTTGATTTATACAACTCTTGTACAAACCCACTCTCGTGACCCGCAGCCAAGAGAACTCCTAGCAACCAACGACACGCAGACCCGCAACCTGGTTCGTTATTACAAGCACTCTAATATACAGCTGTTTAGCTATCTTACGACACACAGACCCTCAGCCTGGTTCGTTTTTAACTGTTAAAGCTCTCAGCTGATTGTGCTGCTCTATCACTCAGACACTCTCTGTTTGTGATCTTACAAATCAAGTTCAAATCTACAGAGTGAGTGTAGAAGAGTTTGTGATACAAGGAATATGTATGATATGTGCGTGTATCACTTATCTACCTAGTTCAAGAATGAACTATGCTTCTGTGAAGGACTTGAATAATTTCTGAATGATCTTGTATCTCTCGGTCACCTTTCACAGCTTCTCTTCTCTTGCTTTTTATACTCTTTGGATGCAACGGTAATAAATGTTACCAGTAGACACATTGAATACATCCAAATTGAAGTTTATGCGGCGCCATTAAATGCTTGTACGATGAAGGTACGGCTTCATTAAATGCATTACCCTTTTTGGTAAGTCTGCGTCGTCTTCAGTATGTTGTCATATCCCTGCATATCTGGTTTTAGCTTGAAGTAGTTTTCAACGACTACAAATTATGGCAGAAACGTCAACTGGATATCTTCAGATAGTACAGTACTTTGAATTTTCAAATTCCTTATGTCGTTTTGTACCCAGCTGATTCTTCATTTGCATGCATTGAGCTGATATGCCCTTCTGAACTTCTAGCTGATATTTGCATTGTCCACTTATCCAGCTGATTTAGTTTTTGCTAACTCAGTATCCAGCTGGTTCATTCATCAAGCTGATCTCTTGCGCTTTTCGTCATTCAGCTTGTTTGAGATATACCTTCAGGCTGGTTTGACTGACTTTATCCCTTCGAGCTGATTTCTCCATTGAACGTGATAAGTCTTGTCCGGTGCTTGACACTTTGGTGTGAATGATCTCTTTTATGAATTCTTTTTCCTGTTAAGTATGTCATCACCAAAACTTCTTGAATTTATATCCCAACAGAACTCCTTTGGATTTTAACTAAACTTTAAAAACGATTTACAAGCCTTCGCTAAACTCAGATCTGAGGCTCTCGGTTTAAAGTTGTTCGCTCAGTTAACAATAAATTGTGCGAAAATAAACCGATTGAGCAGTGAACAGTTAATAGAAATAAATACGATGCAAATAAAATAAAAGTGTAGGGATCAAGAGTTTGTTTATGGAAGTTCGGATATCAAATCCTACGTCTCCCCTTCTTTCTTTGAAGGAAGGTTACACTAGAAGACTTTGATGTACACAGCCTCTGAATACACCCGATCACTGAGCCTCGTTCCAACTGAACTCCTAGCAACTTCTACTACACACAGATGACACTGCTGAGTTACAAACAATAGAAATTTTCGAAATTCTTCAAGAAGCACGTTCGTTACAGACTCAGTCTGAATAATACAATGAATACGATATTTTGAGTACTGTAGATATTCTGGTTCCTATGACAAAGAAACTCGATTTACAATTGCAAACCAGAAGATATCTCGAAGATAAATCTATTTAGACAAAGGGAGTGTTATTCGAGATTGAAAGCTGGGACTTAGAATATTTTGAACACTTGAATATTCCCAGAAACTTGAGAGCGTAAGACTATGCGAGATAAATCGACCGAGAGCTTCTTCATTCGAAATCTTCAGCTATTTATACTCTTCAATCTCAACGGTCAGTAGATACAAATCCCTTCGTATATCTTCATCGGCGTTTGTCAGGGCTTAATTAACTCATTTACCAAACTGGGTAAACAGCGTATCAATCACTCTACGCAATGTGCGACTTTACTCAAAATAGTTCTGATTCGTTTCCTTAATTCAAGTTGTGACCGTTGATTCCTCTCAAATAATCAACTGATAGCATCTAGCGAGATCTGAAGCTTACATATGTTGTAGTACTGAAGTCTGAAAGCTATTCTCAAATAAACTTATATCTCGTATCAATAACTTCAGATCTGAAAACTTTTCCCTTTGATTTCTATAACTCAAATCTGAACGACTCTTTCTACTTTACGTGACTTCCTCCTTTGTAGAACCGTGAATCTTCCAGATCTGAATTTCCAATAATAACTGAATATATGAAGCGTAGCCTCTGTACTGATACTGGAAAATAACATCTAAATTACCCTGAATTAAATCTCTTCATTTCTGAGTCTGTTCTCATCTGATATGCTCGGATCTAAAATAAGTCTTCTGAACAATTATATCTGGATCTGTTACCATAGTCTCTGATTCAAATCTGAAACCTCTGATCTGAATTCCTCAACCCGATAACTAAAATTACCCGAATACCCAAATTTGATATACTCTGAAACTGAATATTAGAATCTGGGTTGTTCTTATCTTCTTTGCTCGGTCTGATCTGAATCTGAGTACTGTTCCCAATACTCTCGGATCTGAATGCTTCTCCCGATAACTGAGACCTGAAAACTTATCGTGATAACATGATTTCCAGTATGAAATATTTAACTTCTCTTTCGTGAATACTCAACATCCAGATCTTATTCTTAATTTCAGTTCTTAACCTTGTTTTCGTTATCACCAAAACTTATTAAATTTTATCTCAACAGATCGAAATAGGGGGTGTCTCGAGTTCTCACGCAACTGACGTAGGCTCTCACACAGCCTAAGACACTGAACCCTCAAGTTGCATACATTTTAAAGTTTTGAAAGAAAAGCCGCACACACCAAGGGAACCGGATAGCGCATGAAATGCACCAGCGGCTCTGCAAGCTAGTTCAGCATATGCGATCTGATTTATTTGAAACTTGAGCTGCAATAGCTCAGTATTCTTGAATTTTAAGTGCACCGAGATATAGATTGAGTAATGAAATAAAATCATGCGAAAACAACTCAAACTGAACTCTTATAATCGAAAGCTTATTAACAGTTTTAATCGCAGTTGTAAAATATGGAATGTGTGAATGCAGTAAGCTGTAAAGAAAAGAATACGCTGCAATTTTTTTATGGAAGTTCGAAGCTTAATCTCCCCTTATTCCACAACGGGAAGGATCCACTATAAGACTTTGATTACAGCGGTCCTACCCGATCTGATAGCCCTCAGCTGCAAGAACTCCTAGCACCAATGCACACCAGCCCACAAGCTGTGTGTCTAACAATCACTTCTTTTACGCCTCAGTGAGAAAGGCTACACACACTTCTTTAACGTCTCAATGAGAAAGACTACATAGACTTGTTTAACGTCTCTGTCCAAACTACAAGGAAGTCGTTTTTGTTTTTGATTCACTCAATATTGTTTTGCTCAACTCTCGAATATATGAGTGAATCGTGTGTGAGATTACAGTGTACACACAATCTCTCTAAGATAAAATCTCACACAATGGGAAGTGCTCCTGTCCGAGCTGGTTTTTCAATGTCTCCTTAGATCTTGTGTTGTCTACTTGTTATATATAGCCGCTATGCAGATTGGTCCATTGGATACAAAGTTGTAACCATTGAAAGTCTTCTGACATTGTTGTACTTTGCGTCCTTTGTCTTTTAATGCGTCGCAGGATTTTTCTCACTTTTAAGCACGTGAGCACAGTACTTGAGAAGACAAAACAAGCGAATCGATTTGAATACTGAAAAGCAAACATCGTGTAGTCTTGTATTCAAATCGCTTTGCTCGTAGATTTGATATCATCTATCATGCTACCCGGCCTGTTTTGACCTTAACCAGCTTGCCAGCTTATCTTAGTTCTGGTTTGCACTGAGCTGGTCTTTACTTCGAGCTGGTAGATTCTTCAACTCTATTGATCTTGTTCGCAACTGCTCTTGAGCTGATTTCTAATTTGATCTTGTCATCTGCTCTTGTATACAACTGCTCTTGTTCTGTTCTTTCCTGCTCTTTACCAATGCTCTTCATGCCAGGCTCGTTTGAAGCTTGTTTCTTTGCATCGAGTTGGCTTCTTCATTACACTAAGCATTGCTGGGCTTTGAGTTTGTTTCCCAGCTGGTTACATCTTTCACGATAGGAGTCTTCCTCCATCTATATCTTCGAGGCTACCTCGAGCTCGTCAAACTTCTCACAGATATCATACGGCCAGCTGCCTCATCTCTCTCATAAGCATCCAGCTTGACCAGATCTCTCCGATCCTGTTTTCTCTTCTCCGAGCTGGTCTTCTTCAGTTCGAGCTGGCTTGTCCTTAATCAGCTAGGCTCTATTCTTCTCGTCAAGAGCCACTGTGTTACTTGCTTGTTCTCTTGGTCCATTCAGACACCTCATCCAAACCATCAGCAAGCACAGATTTCTTTCAGTGGTTGATTGAGCCTGTTCTCCGAGTGTAACGCCTAGAAATTCTTGAATACGTATAAAATAGTGCATGACTAGGGGGACAATATTTTAGATGATTACATGCCATTTTATGTGATTTATTTATGATTTTTATGTTGCATGGTATGCATGTCATGTTTTCCGTCTGTTTGAGTTACGGACGTCTGGACGAGACTAGGGACGATCGAGATGAAAATAATTTGATATTTTTAAGCCCTTAGATTTTTAAGAATGAATTTGTTATTTTTAAGCAGCAATTTCCAAAAATTGGGGCTTTTAATATTCTTTTTTAGGGGAACCCGTTTTTCGCTTATACGGGCTGTTTTATTAACTTCATTTCATTTTAAAATTGGGGAGGCCTTTAATTACGAAAATTAGACATTTTTAAAGTCAAGTTTAAAGTTTTAATGAATATTTCAATTAGTGTGCAGATGATGCCCCTACGGATTTTATCCCAACTGGCGGTGAGGACCTCTGAGCGCCCGCTGCTGCAGTACCCTGTGGCCGCATTTATGTTTTACCTTTAATATGATACACTTTTCAGATATTGATTTTTAGCATGTTCATGTTCAGTACTTTTACTCAGTCTGGTTTTAAACAGTATGGAAGATTTTTTTAAGATATATATTTTATTTATGTTTTAAAGTGATGGTTTAGAAAATGTTTTAAAAAGGGAACGAGCCATACTTTTAGCTTATTTATTCCGCACACGATTTTAAAAAAAATGTAGAGTTTGGTTCGTTTCATTTGGTCTCAGAGCGGTGGTTCTGGTGGGGTACTAGCCTGCTGCTTGGAGCTCGAAAGTCGCACTACCAATCTATTAGTTTTACTGTTTTATGATTCATGTTTATGTTCGCATGCTGCATGTTTTATTTATGCATGAGATTTGGCCTTACAATTTTAAGAGTTAGACGCTTAGTCATGCACTTAGATTTATGTGATAAGGTTTTGGTGTACTAGTATGCCTCCCAGATGCGAGGGAGCCACCAGGATGATTCTACGCCTCCTCCTCCTCCCCCACCTCCTCAGCTGACACATATGAGAGGGCTAGTGTAGATATGCTATCCGGGATCACTAGGCTTTTGGAGCGACGGTCGGAGCGACCCGGGAAGTCGCATGAGGAGGATGTGGCTGAGAGGTTCCGCAAGCAGGGACCTAAGGAGTTCGCTGGAACTACTGATCCACTTGTTGCTGAGGAGTGGATCCGGTCTTTGGAGACCATCTATGCTTACATGGGCCTCCCGGACGCTGATAAGGTCCGATGTGCTATCTTTATGATGAAGGGAGACGAAGCTCTTTGGTGGGAGGGCGCAGTGGTGGGATTGGTGCTGGAGAGTCTGCCTTGGGAATGATTCAAGAAATTCTTCTTTGAGAAGTATTTCACTGCTGATGCCAGGAGCCAGCTTATTCGAGAGTGTATGAGTCTCCGTCAGGGAGACAAGTCTGTTGTTGAGTATGTGAGGCAGTTTAAGCGGGGGTGTCACTTCGTGCCCTCGATTGCGATTATGGAGAGTGAGAAGCTCTGGTAGTTTACTGATGGACTCAACCAGACATCCGCCACGATGTCAATATGACGGACGTGGATACTTATATGGCAGCGGTGAACAGGGCTTAACGGTCTGAGAGGGGCAGGAAGGATATGAGGGATGACTTCCAGAGGAAGCGCCAGTTACAGCAGCCCTTCAGGGGCCAGTCTTCGCAGCAGCCAGCGTAGAGACCATTTTAGGGGACTTATAAGGGCCCAACTCCTCAGGGGTTACAGCAGCAGAGACCTCAGGGCCAGCAGAGGTCGCACAAGCACAGATTTCTTTCAGTGGTTGATTGAGCCTGTTCTCCGAGTGTAACGCCTAGAAATTCTTGAATACGTATAAAATAGTGCATGACTAGGGGGACAATATTTTAGATGATTACATGCCATTTTATGTGATTTATTTATGATTTTTTATGTTGCATGGTATGCATGTCATGTTTTCCGTCTGTTTGAGTTACGGACGTCTGGACGAGACTAGGGACGATCGAGATGAAAATAATTTGATATTTTTAAGCCCTTAGATTTTTAAGAATGAATTTGTTATTTTTAAGCAGCAATTTCCAAAAATTGGGGCTTTTAATATTCTTTTTTAGGGGAACCCGTTTTTCGCTTATACGGGCTGTTTTATTAACTTCATTTCATTTTAAAATTGGGGAGGCCTTTAATTACGAAAATTAGACATTTTTAAAGTCAAGTTTAAAGTTTTAATGAATATTTCAATTAGTGATTGTTTCGGCCAAGGGCTGTTCTAGGGGCTTGTATGTGGTTCTTAGTAGTTTAATGGTGGTCCATAGATGATGATAGGATGGCTAGATACGGCTGAACCGGGGCTGGTTCATGTGGCTGCGCGGCGCAGAGTGCCGTGGGTGAGCAGCGCTCTTCCCAATGTTCGTGCGCCCTTTGTGGCCCAGGGCTGGGGCCGTGGCTGGTACCATTGGAACCGTCTGGACCTGATGGTTATCCAACCAGTGGGGCTCCGGCCAGGGGTGGCCGGAGCAGAAATAACGAGAGGCGGCAAGTCGCATGGTCGTGAGAGAGGTGCGGCGGCAGCTTGGGCGATAGGTTTAGGGTTCTTGCTTGGGTTGGGCGGTTCAATTGGACATATTGGTTCGATTGGACTAGTTCGGTTAGTCGGGTCTCCAGTCAAAAGGTTTTAAATTTGGTCCGAGTTATTTTAATTTTGGATCGGTTATTTTAATTTTAAAGATGAATGCCCAATTTTTAGGATTTTTGGTCAAATATTTTAAAGTCAAATATTTTAGTCAAAATTTTAATTAATTTGGACCAAATCCTTTATTTTAAGTTTTTAAAGTCAAAATTGAGACATCAAAATTGACCATGTGATTTTAATTGGTCAAAATTGGTCATTTGAGCTTTAATTGGTCAAAATTTGGTTATTTGAGTTTTAAATTAGTCAATCGATCCTTAAATTTTATTTAAGTCAAAATTGGTCATAGGATTTTTAAATTGAGTCAAAATTGGGTCAACGTAGTATGTTAGTCAATTTTTAAAGGTTTAATTTCATGTTATGGGCCAAGTCATGTTTAAGGCCAAGCTTTAAATGTTAAGTAAGTATAGATTCTTTTGGGCTTAGTAGTAGTGGGTCAGGCTCCTGAACCAATCCTTGACCGAAGTAGAAATGTAGAAGCCCGTGAATGTATATTTAATTTTATATGTAGTATTCTATGTACGTAAATGTATTTAAAGGAAAGAATTAAATATATATTGACGGGATAAGATTTTAAATTGCACGCATCATGAAAATTTATGAAATGATAAAGGCATGTTTTTAAAGAAAAATGGAGGGATTGAAGTGACTTGTGGCAAGATAAACGATGAGTGGATTCGGGATTTCGGGCCCGATGAACCTCTATTAATGTATAATGATAAACGATGAGCGGATCTGGGAGACCGGGCCCAGTGAACCTCTGTTCATGATGATGATGTAGGTCGGGTGAAACCGGCCGCCACGTACGTTGGTTTAAGATTGATCAATCGAACATGGTCCACACTACATGGATACGACTCATATGTTTTTATGTTATGTTACGTCATGCCTTATAATATATGTTATATGATTACGATACGTTATGACTTATGTTACGAACCATGTTTTAAGATCATCTATGCATGCATGATTTAATGTTATCTTATTACACGTATATGCTTACATGTGGTTTATTATTATGTACCTTGTTATTTTAAAAGATAGAGCATGCTGAGCCTCTAGGCTCACTAGGTTTAAATGGTGCAGATGATGACCCTACGGATTTTATCCCAACTGGCGGTGAGGACCTCTGAGCGCCCGCTGCTGCAGTACCCTGTGGCCGCATTTATGTTTTACCTTTAATATGATACACTTTTCAGATATTGATTTTTAGCATGTTCATGTTCAGTACTTTTACTCAGTCTGGTTTTAAACAGTATGGAAGATTTTTTTAAGATATATATTTTATTTATGTTTTAAAGTGATGGTTTAGAAAATGTTTTAAAAAGGGAACGAGCCATACTTTTAGCTTATTTATTCCGCACACGATTTTAAAAAAAATGTAGAGTTTGGTTCGTTTCATTTGGTCTCAGAGCGGTGGTTCTGGTGGGGTACTAGCCTGCTGCTTGGAGCTCGAAAGTCGCACTACCAATCTATTAGTTTTACTGTTTTATGATTCATGTTTATGTTCGCATGCT
>KV013462.1:0-24975 GCA_001598015.1 Dorcoceras hygrometricum
TAATAGCAGACTACTAAATTTTTATTTTTCAATAGCAGCACTGTTAAGTTGTTTTCGTCCTAACACATCCTATGTTTTGGTTTTATCTTTCTTATTGTTTGGTTTTAGAAATTAAATTCTAACGTATTCGTACTGTCAATAAGATATTTATAATATTTTTAGATATTATGAACATTATATTTAATTCTAGGTTTCTCAGATCATCGCATTGCATGTGGTCTTCCTATTTATTATAAATGTCAACATAATATAAATATAAACTGATATTCCTTGAGATTAAATGGCATTTTGCTTTTAAATAAGATATACTTTGAATATCACCAAACTTTTATAAAGTTTATAAAAGTCTAAATTGGATATATCTATATTTTTAAAATCAATCGAAATCTATAAAAATAATCAAATGTGATTCGACACCGCGTTAGTATTCCGTTGCAACATAATGTTGGCTCTTTATTTAAAATTTTTTATCTGTTTTTTAATAGATTTTATTAAATCACTCTATATGATAAAATTAAAATGAATTTTATTTGGTGGGTTTATTCCAATATTAAACCTTGGCTTGTCTAAACCTGCACATGTATTGGGCCTGTTAATCCGTATCCACTTTGAATGATATATGGTCCAAAAGCCTTGTGATCCAATAATTCGTAGCTCCAGACGAATATTTGTAGTTTGAAAAGTTACACAGCAAATCAAACCATATTCGACTAAAAACCAAGTCAAACCATGCTATCTTGTTTTGATCACAGTTTTGTCCATTCAGCTAGACAATTAGCGCCCGTCATGTGGGGTGGATTGATCAAGTGCCATCCCTTGGTGATACACACCGATGGAGCATAGTCCATCCCGACAACGAGCATCCGCAGTCCATTTTCCACTCGGAAATAACTATGGTTGTTGAACATTTCTCTCATCTCCATTCAAATGACCCAGAAAAAATTTATTTTATTAGCAACTAGTACGTTAGCTAAATATTCTCGTCACTTGTTTAAAGAGGAAAAAACAAGATTTGGTAGCGGAAACTGCTCAAGGGGAACATATATCTATTTGACCCAAAAAGAGAAGCAGTTATTAACCCTGCTTCTGCAAACATTTAGCTCCAGATCAAGAAAATTAATCTAGTCATGTAAATATTTCCAGTGTGTAAATGAGATCCAAGGCCATGATTCAGTAATTATCTATTGCACCATAACTCGGAGAGATCTATTGTTTTTAATTAATTTGAAGAAGAAAAAAAGCATTGCTTCTAAATAGAACATGAAAGTGACTGATGCAACTTTTCTTCAATGGGGTAGTTTATTCAATCCCATGACAAAAACCAAATAGACAAATAGTAACCTAAGACTTTTCGGTTTTCCATATATCACAAAACTGTGAAAGAATAAGGATGAGTATATGTGATTGTGTAGTTTTATGCATTTTATTTTATAAAATTATAATTTGTAGCGTCAAAAATTTTCATTACCGGCACATATTAGAATTCTAACAAAGACCGAGTGTTAACACACACTATCCATAAAATTCATCTGATAAGAGTTCGTGGTTTTTGGATTTTGGTAGTCAATCCACTTTGTTATCCTCTAATCATTAGTAGTAAATTAAAGGATTAAAGGAGAAGGAAATCGTTGAAGTCAAAACAAACCAGCAAGAAGGAAATCGTTGAAGTCAAAGCAAACCAGCCACCAAAATGCAATCCTCCAAAGATTTGCTCTAATTTGATTTTATAACTTTTTTAGTATGTTAATATTTTCTCACGGTTAGTTTTTGGTATCTCATATGGTATTGATCATCTATATAATAATACATATATCTTCACATTATACTATTCACTTTAATTAAACCTAAGTCCTCATGGTTGTATTCCACAATGATGTGAAATTGTGAATTTTTGGGTCTAAACCATCTTGGTTTTGTTTTAGTTGTTTTCCCAAAAGGCATTATCTTTTCTTTGATGGCAAATTTGGAATTCGGTTGCATATTCACTAATCCTCCTCTAGATCGAATATTGATACCACTATTATTTTCCACATCGGGACCCGAGGAAAGAGCTCCTCTTACAAGAATACATCGGCTCAGCCAGGAAGACCTCTGGCAGGTAGACCTCAGCTCTTGCAGGAAGAACACTTGACCCGAGGTGACATCACCTCTTGCAGGAAGACCTCTTGACCCGAGGCGACCATGACGCTAAGCTCGAGGAGTCACCCAAGGACTGGTGCTCAGACCGGGAGTGTCTCCCGAGGATAGTGTCATATCTACCAGAATCCAACCCAGATACTTCTTTCCCTATTTAAAGAATCCAGGAACGATACGTCTTTCCTTATTTAAACGACAAGATCTCCCGCGGATCACGGAGACTATCTCGTCCGAGATACCCGATGTGGGCGCATATTCGCCAGGATATGCTCCTCTAGCCCCTCTATAAATACCAGGTGCGCCTCATTCATGCAGAGATTCATTCTCGCACTCACTTGCTCTCACAGCATATATTTTCTCTCGCTTTTTCTCTCGCGCTCTGCCTGACTTAAGCATCGGAGGGGCTTCACCGGACATACTTCCGACGCCCTCTGACATGTGATTTGTGGTTGCAGACATCAAGAAGAAGCATCTTCCATCCACCAGTTCCCGACGACCCGACCAGAGCTCTAGAGCTCCATACCCACAGACATCCAGATCACCCTTAGCTTATCCCCCGAGGCCAGACCTCCAGAGCTCCAGACCTCGAGAGCTCCATACCCGCAGACATCCAGATCACCCTTAGCTCATCCCCCGAGGCCAAACCTCCAGACTTCCAGATCTCCCGACCTCCCGACTTACATCCCGAGGTGATATCAGCTCTCGCGGAGACTATCTCGTCCGAGATACCCGATGTGGGCGCATATTCGCCAGGATATGCTCCTCTAGCCCCTCTATAAATACCAAGTGCGCCTCATTCATGCACACATTCATTCTTGCACTCCCTTGCTCTCACAACATATATTTTTCTCCCTTTTGCTCTCACAAACTGCCTGACTTAACCATCGGAGGGGTTTCATCGGACACACTTCCGGCGCCCTCTGACCTGTGATTTGTGGTTGCAGACATCAAGAAGAAGCATCTTCCATCCACCAGTGCCCTACGACCCGACCAGAGCTCCAGAGCTCCATACCCACAGACATCCAGATCACCCTTAGCTTATCCCCCGAGGCCAGACCTCCAGAGCTCCAGACCTCGAGAGCTCCATACCCGCAGACATCCAGATCACCCTTAGCTCATCCCCCGAGGCCAAACCTCCAGACTTCAACAATTGTGTTGGATAAAGACCTAGAATGCACCATAGTGTATGTTAGATGTGATAGTGGATATGATGGCTATCATGAAACACATCTAATAGTCACTGTGTATTCTGAACTTGTTCCTAGTCGATTGGGCCGTCAAAATGAGGATAAGACCGCCCGAGTTTGAGACTAGCATCTGCGATGTGAAGTACCATGTTTCATTGGTAGAGAACATTGTGATGTTCTGAGCATGCAGATTGATGGTTTGCCTGACGAACTATCGAGCTACCCTCGTTCGGATTCTCCAAGTGATTACCATTTATCGAGTGGAGAGTCCGGAGTATTGGTTGTATGAATTAGTCCTTACTACTCGAAACATCATTGAGACTCTACATGATTAGTCGCCTCACTTTGACTCGATTATCGACTCCGTGAGGGTCATCAGGTGTCGAGATTGGGTGAGGTCACGAAGCATGTGGAGTCGATGCTTTGTTGTCGAGGATTCATCGCTCGCCCTAGTGCGAGGATATCCTATGCTATCTGAGGACTCTTGTGCTTCAGTGTAAATGAGTTTACCTGGTAGCACTCGCGATGTCGCTATTCTGATCTCCAAGATGTATGCATGGCTATCGAATCTCTAACAACTCTCGATTTACCAATGATCGTTGATTCGATCGGGATATATGAGTTGAAAGGACCGTACTATACGCTAACCATGATCGACTAGTTCTTGCAGGCACTATCAGTGATACCTAGGGGATCATGGGGCGATGTTGCTAGGCGCTTTACCATGGTCCAATGGGTAGATCAGAAAAATGTGTTTTCTGATTCACAATGAGTTGTGAGCCCACAACTAGCTGTATCCCTGAACCATTTAGGGTCACACAGTGTACTGGTTTACCAATTTCCGTGCAGACAAGGATATGGTACTCAAAGTGTTGAGTATAATAGAAGGAAGGTTGGGAGCATGACTTCCCAAAAGTAGCTAAGGGAGTAGGACTTCCATATTTAGCTAATGAGAGTAAACCCTGTCATATATAGATTTAGTGGTCCGAAAATTTGATTTTGCATCATAATGATCAGTTTTGTAAAACTGAGCACATCGGTGATATCTGATCATCGATCGGGATTATGATGAGCCACAATCGAGGGAGTTGAAACCGTAATGTTACACGAGTTCGAAGTTGAAACGAATGTTCACAGTTCTACTTGAAACGAATGTTCACAGTTCTACTTGAAACGAATGTTCACAGTTCTACTTGAAACGAATGTTCACAGTTCTACTTGAAACGAATGTTCACAGTTCTACTTGAAACGAATGTTCACAGTTCTACTTGAAACGAATGTTCACAGTTCTACTTGAAACGAATGTTCACAGTTCTACTTGAAACGAATGTTCACAGTTTTTTTTACATCAAACTCATTCCCTCAATCTATAAATATGGCATGAAGGGAGAAAGAAAAAAACACAACAAAAAGCTATTCAGCAAATTCTCCCCATCTCCTCCTCTCCCTCCTCCCTCCTCCCGTCGCCGCCGTCGCACTTCACTGCGATCGTCCTGGCGAGGAGGTTCTGCTCGCGAAATATTCGTTGGGATTCTAGTGCATTCCAAGGAAGGAATTGGAAACCGGTCGTGGACCTGATTAGGAGCAACCAAAGAAGTGCTATTTCCATTTGGAAATAGTCGGAGCAAGGCGCGTAGTCGCCAGACAGGTATATTCTAAACATCCTATGAATGTTTGAATTATTATATAGGTGTATTGACCGTTCCCGGGCTCCTAAATTTTTAATTCTTCCGCTGCGCCCCGGGAGCGGGATCCGGATCCGCCGCTGCGCCAACACTTACATCCCGAGGTGGTATCAGCTCTCCGGCTAGACAAAATTCGATTACATCAAATATCAATATTGTTCTCCATGGTCTCCCCTCAAGGCCTTCCATTCCGAGGAATTCCCTCAAGAACATTCATTACGGCATCCAACATTATTAATTTTATCAGATTGGTATGATATCGCATTTTAACCCTTATCGTTTGTTTTTTGGCATATATATATATATTCTAACGTTGTAAACCCTAATGTATTATTTATCTCCACTTGATGATTATTTAAAAAAAAAGGTAAAAGAGATTGTAGGTGACACCATTCCTGCGTGGAATTCTTCTCCAAACCGACAAGGCAAATGGGAATAGACTCGAAATCAAAAAGGAAGTGCGAACTGATGAGGATCGACAAAATACGTTTACATTTTGTTTGTTAGGGTTTAGGGTTTAGGGTTTGTCATAGCTAATGTTTATGGGACCAAAGTTGTCTGTTCAACGTAAATGCCAAATGATGTCTAAATTCAACTTAAAACACATTCTTTAAAATAAGGGGTTGCTTTCTCCAAGAAGATATGCCAAGATCTTGTTGAAGACCCTAATTAGCATAATTGCTTCATCATTCACACTTCCTAAAATTTCTTAGCTTAGAAACTACTCCCCCCAGACGATTTTTTTTTTCTTTTTTTAATAGGTCATGATTTTATATTTATGTGTGGCAAGTGTAGATAATTACCAAAAACTTAATATTAAACGCTGAACAATATATTCAGCATGATTATATATATATGCAACAGTAGAAATGTGACAAGCCAACTAAAAACTAATTATTTCTTTGTATACTTGCGTCTCGATTCACATTTCTAAACTTTCATTTGCACAAAAATCTTTAAAGACAATAGCTAGATAGCCTGAGAATGATATGTATAAATGCCATGAATCTTATTTACTTTATTTATTGCTCGACGCGAACGCTTTAAAAACATAGATTTGTTGTAAAGCTAGGATCGCCTTCCTTCCAGGTATATCTCCGTCTTTAATTTCTTTTGACTATTGTCACATCCATTAATATAAACATAAAAATATTACAATGTTCTACCTTCTGACCAAATATTATTTGCATACACTGAATCATCTTTTCGTGGAAAAGCTTGTGGCGTGTCTACTATACATATATATATATATATATATATATAATACTAAATTAATTAAGATATACAATATATTTTCGCATGATGAATGATTTTTTTTTTCTCGACCTGCATGATATACAATATATTATCGCAAGATGAATGAATTTTTTATTCTCGACCTGCAGGTCGATCGTTTCACTATATAAGGGCAGAGGAGCATAATCACATATCAACTGAAAAAATAAGCATTAATGTTTTATCTATAAAAAGAATTGAGTATGTCTGGTTTTGAAGAACACACTTCAAAATCTTGCAAGGAGAAGAAGCTTAGACTATTCGGGTTTGAGCTCGAACAAGCTGAGAATAGTGTGGAAAGAGATGAAAGCGTGAATTCGTCGTCGCTGTCTTCCGAAAAAAGCTCGACGAAGAAGTTCGAGTGCCAGTATTGCTCCAAGGAGTTTGGTAACTCGCAGGCACTAGGAGGCCATCAAAATGCTCATAAGAAGGAAAGAATGAGGAAAAAGAGGCTTCAACTTCAAGCTAGAAAGGCCGGCATCAATTATTGCATTCAGCCCTTTTACATGAATAACAATAGTAGTAAAAGAAGCCATCACTCGAATTGTTGCGGCCCTAATTCTCCATGCCATGTTTCTGATAACGATGGATCGCAAATCAGCTCCATGATTCCTTACGTTCCGAATCTCGATCCTAAGGGTCTAAAAATATTGACATGGGGCAAGCAAAACACAACCAAGTTTAGTCTAACGATCGGGAGCGGATCTAAGCCGACCATTATGCCTTATTCGGCAGCTATGCCTTTAGATCTTCAGTTACGGTTAGGTTGACGTTTCCACTCGAACAATTTTTTGATCAATGTCTTTTGCATGTAATACCTATATTGTATACTATTCAATATAGTATTAATTGTTAATTATATGGAGAATTAATTAGACACTCGAACAAGAAATGTTCTTTTGCTTGTCCAAATTAGTGTTGTGTGTGTGTATATATATGTATATATATATCTGATAAGATTAATGCGTTCGCAATGAATTTGGAACATCGCATCTTCGTCGCACCTCTCCCTTTCTCCCGGTCTTGATATTGAGAACACTAACTTTTTCGCCATTGCCCGAGCACAAGCATCAAAAAAGCCGATTGATCAGCTGCATACAGATCCACCAAAGGCTTCGTTCTCGTATCAAACGCCAAAGCCTGATCAGTAGCCAACAGTCCCAGACCATTCTGCAAGTTGGAGTAATACGTTTTGTCGAATTTCCCTGGAGAATGGGGTCGTTGAACGGCGCTATGGTTTCGTCCTTGGTGTAATTCTGGCAGAGTTTTCTCAAACCTTGTGCGTATTGTGGATTCATGGTTGGATCCTTGGATTTAAAGATTCCGATGCTATCTCAAACTCTTCCTCGATTCCCGATCCAAGAGTTATACCTTGCCACCCGAGGAGATCAAATTACGCTTTCGGGTCTTTGTAAAGTCCTGTCTTATAATTGGAAAGGAATATCGGTGGGCGTTTTTTGAATGTAAGATTGTTGTGAATGAATCGTAAATTTAAACGATCTTAGGTATTTATAGAGAAAGAGATCGCGACTGCATGCACACCATCTGGCCACTCATGATTAGGTATGGGGTTATCAGCTTATCCTGCACACGTAATCAGGTCAATCATAGCCCGGTATGGGCCTGATAATAACCAAGAACACGTTACCCGGGTTAATAATTATACGGTATTGGTCTGACAGCTTTAGACCTACTCGAAAAACAGTCCTCGGGAACGGGCTCTCGGGTTTTCATAAAGCCTTAACAGTAATATGTACTCGGAGTCCGAGTTTATTTCCTCTCTTAGTATCAATAGTATCCCCCTCCCTTAGTCGAAACGAAATTATTGAAGTTGAAGACTATTGTGTTTCTCCTCGAGGCCCGAGGATGGTGTTGTGTTTTCTGAAGAAAACCACTATCCGCGTGATTAAATTTTAGACCGTTGATTGAAAATGATTTGGACGACTGTGATTAGATTGTACTCTGTACTTTTCTCGCCCATTGATCTTCCCGAGGTTATCTGGTCCGTTGATTGCTTCCAACGACGGGAAATCCTTCGCCTTTTCAATGAATAGTTGCGCTGCCTTCCTCATTCTTATATCTATTCTTCAACATACCGTTACTCTGCCGAATTTTCTAGCGATTCCTGAGCTACCTATCTTCTTTTTTCCCGATCTCAGTTTACTCTGTAAGTGCCATAATCTTTGAACCATGTCTTCTATAGATGAGCGTATAGTAGTTGAAATAGCCCGTTCTCTAGGGTCTGCCTCCTCATCGGAAGGTGAGGTACTAGTATTCCGCCCGATAAAGCTTCTCGTAGGAGGCTTTTAGCTAGGATAAACGCCGATGAGGCTAGGTTGATACCCGAGAGACGCCCTTGGTGTGAGGTTAGAACGTCTTTACTTCAAGAATCCGATAAGGCCATTATTAGGGACCTATCTGGTATGTCGGATCATTTTGAGATTAAATCCTTCGCGCTCCTCCTACGCGTCGAGCTACAACTTCAGACTGGTGTCAATCGAAAGAACTAAGCAAAGCGAACCCAGCGCCACCAGTCTTGCACCAAACAACGGCGAAAATCGACGGAAATCTAACGGAGAAGGGTTCGGTGAACAGTAACTATCGAGGGGTTGTGAAGGATAAGACAGGGAATATCGAGGTCGAAAATACGCTAAGTGTTGATCAACACTGTATTAAAATCCCTGGGTCAAACGCTACAGTGAAAGTCAACCACCGACACCAGCAAATCCGAGCATCAGATCCTAGCGCTAAGGCACAAGTCCTCGAATCTGAATTCAGCGCTAACTCAAATCTGCCTCGCTACGCTAACGCTAGCAACTAAACAAAACGGCATCGCACTGGCTAAACAGATCCCAGCACTCAGATCTGCTCACGCTCACTCAGATCCGAACAACACTGAACTCACCTCTACCATGACTAATCCTCCAACATATATGATTAATCACTAATTACCGAATCTCAAAAATCCTCACATTCTCCCAACCTTAAGAGATTTCGTCCTTGAAATCAAAGACAAACACAGAACAGGAATCAACAAAACACCAAAACCATAGCACAAAAAAACTATCAGAACACGAAGCAAAAGCTAGAAATTACCTGGAATACTCATTGCCAAAGCTCAAAAAGATGAGGCCACTCTTGTCTCATATTCTCTTCCACCTCCCAGGTAGCTTCTTCTCGGCCATGCTTACTTCATTGGACCATCACCAACGGAATTACCTTATTCCTCAACTTCTTCTCCTTTCTATCCAGAATCTGAACTGGATACTCAACATAACTCAAGGTCTGATCCAGCTCCACTTCATCAGTTCTTAACATATGGGACGGATCTGACTCATATTTCCTCAACATTGACACATGAAAAACATCATGTATCGTTGTTAACTCATCAGGCAGTTTCAATCTATAAGCCAACTGTCCGATCCTCTCAACAATCTCGAAGGGACCAACAAATCTAGGAGCTAATTTACCCTTGAATCTGAATCTCATCACACTATTGAAAGGAGAAATCTTGAGAAATACTCGATCTCCAACCTTAAAATCCAACGGTCTGTGCCTCTTATTAGCATAGCTAGTGAAGCGATCTTGTGCAGCTTTCATTCTGCTTCGAATCAACGAAATCTGATCTTTCATATGCTGCACAAATTCAGGGGTCGAAAGCTGTCTTTCATCAACTTCTTTCCAACAGATCGGAGATCTACACTTGCGACCATACAACGCTTCGAATGGTGACATCCCAATAGTCACTTGGTAGCTGTTGTTATAAGAAAACTCAACCAAGGATAGTGAATCCTGGCATCCACCGTTGAAATCCAACACGATTGCTCGCAGCATATCTTCTAAAGTCTGAATGGTTCTCTCGGATTGGCCATCTGTCTGAGGGTGATAAGCAGTGCTCATCGTCAATCTTGAACCCATAGCTGCTTGCAAACTCTTCCAGAATCGGGAAGTAAACCTTGGATCTCTATCGGACACTATCGAAACAGGCACTCCATGCAATCTAACCACATGGTCGATGTACAGTCTCGCCATTTTATTCATCGAACACCTCACATCATAAGGAATGAAATGGGATAACTTCGAAATTCTATCAATCACCACCCAAATCGCATCGCATCCCCTACTCGATCGAGGTAAATGAGTTACAAAGTCCATGGTGATGTGCTCCCAATTCCATTGAGGCACTTCTAAACTCTGCAACAACCCACCAGGTCTCATCCTTTCGGCCTTGACCTGCTGACAATTCAAACACCTAGCAACAAATCCAGAAATGTCGCTCTTCATGACTTCCTACCAGTAGTGAGACTTCAAGGCATGATACATCTTCCTCTCGCCCGGATGTACACTATAACGACTGCAATGGGGCTTCCTTCATAATAGTCTCCTTCAAATCAACCAGGTTGGGAACCACCAATCTTCCTCGAAATCTCAAACACCCATCCGAAGTAACAGTAAAATCATCAAATTGTCCATTCTGAGCTTTAATCTTCAATTCATGGATATAAGGATCAGTCTTCTGTGCCCCTCTGATGTCAATCACAATCTGTGGTTCAACCTGAATCGAAAAAACTATAAAATACTGCTCACTCGGTTGGAATCTCCAACCAGAAGTACTCAACTGCTCGTGGATTCTCGAGATACTCAAAGACGTTAATATCGCATGCTGGGCTTTCCTACTCAAAGCATCGGCTACTAAGTTCATCCGCCCAGGCTGATACTATATCTCACAATCAAAATCCTTGAGCAACTCCATCCAACGACGCTGCCTCATATTCAGATCTAATTAAGTGAAAATATACTTCAAACTCTTGTGGTCGATGTACACCATAAATTGCTCACCATACAAATAATGACGCCAGATTTTCAAATCAAAGACAATCACTGCCAATTCCAAATCATGAACGGGGTATCTAGGTCCACCAAACCTAGACGGTTCACAGGGTTGGAATCCAGATCGTTGGGTCAGGGCAAGAGGTTGCGGCCTCTGAAAAGAACCACCAGCCGAACCTTGCTGTGAAGGAACAGAGGGTTGTCCCCTCAATAATGGACACACTCTAACATAGTGTCCAGGCTGCCCACAATTGTGGCAAAGACCCAAAACTCCACGACATTGCGAAGTCATGTGCTTACCACCGCACTGTCCACACGACAAGCCTCCTGAACCACTGCCACAAGAGCTCACCGAACCAGAGGAACTCGAATTTGACTTTCTCTTGAATTGCTTCCCACGAGGCTTGAACCTCTGACGATTCGATTGTTGCAAAGTCTAAGGAGATTGAGAAGTATGCATCCCTTCAGGTGCAGGAAAATACCCTCGTCCAACAGTCATCGGAACCTGCGTCGGCGCATCCAACAAACTCTCCTCGATATCCACCGCTCGATCCAGAGCCTCTGCATATGTCGATGGGGCACCAGCCAACACCAACTGAAACAACTCTGGCCTCAATCCCTTAATAAACTTGTTCCTCTTCCCTCGCTCCTGGCTAGCAACATCAGGGACATACGCCAGAAGTGAGGAAAATTGTCTGGCATACTCGGGAACCTTCAAATTCCCTTGCTTCAGGTTGTCAAACTCCCTCTCTCGGTTATTGAAGTACGACTCTGGGGTATACTCCTGTCAAAACGCTGCACAGAAGCTCTCCCAAGAAACCAGGACTCCAGTCTCTCTCATCACTCTGGAAGTACCCTTCCACCAACGTTGAGCATGCTCCCTCAACTGAAAAACGGCCAACTTCAGTCTCTGCTCTGTGGTGTACTCCAAAGTGTCAAACAAATCCTCCATATGCTCCAACCAGCCTTCATCCAAAAGACCACCCTCGCGCCAGTGAACGTAGGGGGATTCGTCCTCTGAAATCGAGCCAGAACTAGTTCCATCTCACCAATCTGTCTTGTCACATCCTCCACCTCTGCCTGTCTCTCCCTACGATGCAAAGAGATATTCTGCTGACACCCTCATCACTAACCGAGGCTCTAGACTCCTCAACGGTACGTCTAGCGGTCCTACCTCTACCTCTCCTCGGCGGCATCTCTACAAGACACTCAGGGTAAGACTAACAGCAGATAAATCACACAAGTCACATAGTCAAGCAAGAAATCAAATCAAAACTCTATGCCTAGAATCGAGTGTGATCAAAGAAAAACGAGTCTATCCCAATTTAAGCTCTGATACCAAAAATGTCAGGTCCCGTGCTAATCAACAAAGATTAACAACATAATAAAGCAAATAATAGCGGAAGCATAACAATAGACATAAAAAGTTTTCAAATAATTGGGACTAAACAACAAAATCATCATTAAAAATATTCATACTCAAAATAGACTCAATTCTAATAGCAATCAGTAATCAAAACCAATCTCAATACAGATCCCCAAGATACATAAAAACTCAGGGCATCCCCTGGTTCAATACATAAATAATACAATTGGGACTCTAATAAAATGGGGATCGACCAGCTGGCACTCCACTCTATACAGCCTGGTTACCTGAAGAACCTGCAATGGGCAACACAGACCCAAGCAACCCAAAAACAGGAAAAGAATACAAGGTCAAATCTCAGTACGAAGAGCACTAAGACAACAGCAAGTCATAAACAAGCAGTATCTCAAAACATGAAATGCATGAGGGTTGTCAAATGATCGATCAACTAGGCCAACGAGTCAGCTGGCAATATCCAGGGAGAGCCTCTATACCACGCACAGCCAATCAGCCGGTGGAAATCATCGGTCCATGATATTCAGGTCTGGCCACTAACCATCACAGCTCAGTGGTATTCAGGCACAACGAGTCAGCTAGCCACCACCCCGATGATAGTGTTGGACCTTTCAGGCACGACACATCTGTCTGCCGATCTCAACGTGGCTCTTATTCGGTTCTCAATCAATCAACAGGCTCAATATGTATGCATGAATGCCATGAAATTCAAATCTGATTTCAGCATGAATAATTCACATAAACAGAACATATAAATCAAGCAGTAAGTCAAATCTGTTCACGTAAATCACAGAATTCACAGAACACAAATCACGCTCTGAAATACTAACACGCTTATGCCCAAAGCTGTTAACAGAAGCTCAATTCGTACCTCAAATTCCAGATTCTACCTCAAACAGATCTCACCAGGGCACGACAACCTCAACTTGCTCAAATCTTCTTCCTCGCTGGTCTCAGCAAACACAGCAGGAACTGCCTGGGAACTCAAATCTGTCAAGGCATCTCAAAATTCAGCTCAAATATGAACTTCTATAACTCACTGCCTATGGTGATAACTCAAATCTGGTTCTACCCCTCAACACAGGCTATAACAACTAGAACTACGCTATAAACGGTAAGAAATCACTTACCCAGAAGCTCAAACGAACTGAAGAACTCTCGGGTCAACTGCCGCGAAAATCTTCGAACATTATAAATCCTTCGCGCTCCTCCTACGCGTCGATCTAAAACTTCATACTGGTATCAATCGAAAGACTAATCAAGGCCAAACCCAGCGCCACCAGTCTTGCGCCAAACAACGGCGAAAATCGACAGAAATCTAACGGAGAAGGGTTCGGTGAACAGTAACTATCGAGGGTTTGCGAAGGAGAAGACAGGGAATATCGAGGACGAAAATACGCTAAGTGTCGATCAAAACTTGTATTAAAATCCCTGGGTCAAACGCTATAGTGAAAGTCAACCACCGACACCATCAGATCCGAGCATCAGATCCTAGCGCTAAGGCACAAGTCCTCGAATCTGAATTCAGCGCTAACTCAAATCTGCCTCGCTACGCTAACGCTAGCAACTAAACAAAACGGCGTCGCACTGGCTAAACAGATCCCAACACTCAGATCTGCTCACGCTCACTCAGATCCGAACAACACTGAACCGGTCAACACTAAAAACGTTGATTAACACGTGGCATCTCCTCGATGACTCTCGCACTGTTCTCGCCCGCTACCAGATCCCACTCGCTAGCGCCACATCTGACTACTCATATCTGAATCTCCAGAATACCTCGAATCTGAACAGATCTAAGTCAAATCTGAAATATCACCAACCATATTCGACCAAAATCCTCAAATTTGAAATCCAGTAATCACCTCTGCCATGACTAATCCTCCACCAAATCTGATTAATCACTAATTACCGAATCTCAATCCTCACACGAGCTCAAGAGGACAGGGAGAAGGAGTCGCTGCGGCTCAAGCTAAAGGCCACCCCAGCTGATGCCCAATCATCCAAGGCGCTGGCGCAGTCTCTGGAAGCCAAAGTTTAGCATTCGGAGGAGGAGAACAAGGCCCTACAGGCTGAGGAGAAGCTACAAGGAGAGGTAGCAAACTCTTGGAAGCTCAGGAAAGAAAAGTTCCTACAGTCCAAAGAGTTTGACTGCCTATGTTCAGAGAGGGCCTCGGTCTTCTTTGAGCAGGGTTTCAACGGGTGCCTGGCCCAGTTCAGGTCCAATGGGTATTCCAAATATGAACACCCGGCCTCCTTCCTCAACGTTGAGCAAGCTCTGGCTGACATTCCCCAGGACTCTGGAGAGGACAGCTCGAGTTCAGAGGGGCCCCACCAACTTGATGTCTTTTTTCTTCTGTCCTTGTATTTACTTTGAAAATTAATGGAATCAACTATCCATCTGTTACCTCTGTTTATTTATTTCGAGCATTGTCGCATATGTCCTTTCAATAACTGAGTGTGAAACATATTGACCCGAACAACCCACGATTATGTTAACATATCTTAAAACACGGAGTATATTTTTACCAAGGTAGCTTCGAGTCTTCATAATCGGATTTTAAGTGTAAAAGAGTGATACCCGAGGCGAGTTATTACGTCGACGCGGGTCTGTACATCGAACTGATCGAATTCGTATGCTAACAAGAATTAGATTTAGGTGCGACCTGGTCGAACTTAGTGCCAACGAGAGTTGGGCTTGTGCACCGAGCTGGTCGGGCTTAGTGCCAACGAGAGTTGGGCTTGTGTGCCGCGAGTTGGTCAGGCTTATGCGCTCAAATGAAAAAGTCACTCGAGGAGGTGCCAATAAGAATTGGGCTTTAGTTGTGTCGGGCTTATACGCTCAAATGGAAGAGCCACTCGAGGAGGTGCCAATAAAAATTGGGCTTTGTGCCGAGCTTATGCGCTCAAATGGAAGAGACACTCGAGGAGGTGTCAATAAGAATTGGGCTTTATTTGTGTCGAGCTGGTCGGGCTTATGCGCTCAAGTGGCGTTGCCACCTGAGGAGGTGTTAATAATGACAGTGAGTTGAGACAAAGAAATATTTTTCATTCCATAGAGCAACGTTTACAGGCGAAAAATAAAATGAGATCGACATACGACACCAAGATAACAGCAATGAAAAGATAAAAACCCCAAGCCTACTTACATCCGACCTTCTCGAGCATCCGGGTGATCTTGGAATCGGGACTTAAGCGCTTTCTGCTTAATCCTCACTTCTTCCACATAGCACTTCCTGGCCATATTCTGATCTCCCAGTACTTCGCCTACGTCATCTCCCATCGGGAACTTGATTTTTTGGTGCAAGGTCGAGGCCACGACCATGAAGACAGCCATGGCTGGTCTTCCCAGTATGACATTGTAGGAAGAATGCGTGTCTACCACAGTGAACTCGACGACCTTAGTTTTCCTCAGATTTCCTGACCCAAGTAAAGAGGCAGCTGGACGACTCCCACTGGTTTCAAGGAATGACCTGTGAACCCGAACATCGGCGTTTGCACTAATTCCATGCGATACCCCCAGGTACGAGACAGTGTGCCCTGAGTACTTTCTCTCTATCTCCATGATCTCCATCCGATGACACCATGCCTTCCTCGTCCGATTGGAGTTCCCATCAGTAGGTCCCCCTGATATCATCTGAGTAATGTCTCGGGGCTTGGGTGATCGCTGTTCTTCTCGATGAGGAATCTGGTCCTGAATTCGAGGTACTCTCTCCCGATCAGAAGCCCTATTATCGTGTTGCCCGCCCTCTTCTCTCCGAAGCCTCTTCTCCCATCGACGTGATCTGTCTTCAACCAGCGCTGCTCGTACATCGGGATTACTCTAGATGATGCGCTCCAAATCCTGATCTAAAAGCCGACATTCGACGGTGGTATGCCCATAGTCCTTGTGGAAATCACAAAACCTGTCGGACTTAGGATTCCTCGTCGCTCCCCCGAGGTCGCTACACTACTTTCCGTTCATCACAAATCTCCAGGGCCCGGGACTTGCTTACTTTTAGTGGCGTCCGAGCTGCAAACTGCCCCAGCAGCAGAGGAGGTTCCTATCTAGACGACCTCAGTGGAGCCCTCTCTGTCCGAAGTTCCCGACCAGGTCGAGATGGTTCTTTCTGCTCATTCCTCCTCGAGGACTGTATCTCTTCCACGTTAACGTATTTTTCTGCTTTAGTGAGGAGTTCGTCGAACGTCTTTGGGGGCTTTTGACTAGGGACCAGAAGAATCGCCCCCCGTAAACCCTGGGTAAACGCCCCGATTATCAGATCTGGTGTAGCGGACGGCACCTCAATAATAATTCTGTTGAAACGTCTGATGTATTCCCGAAGACTCTCTCGCTCTTTCTGCTTTACAGTGACTAAATTCAGCGTCGTCATGGGCTGTTTCTTGCTACTGGCAAACTGATGGAGGAACTTCTGGCTAAAATCCTGGAAGCCCTTGATACTCCCGGTTGGCAAGAGGTTGAATCACTGTTGTGCTGATCGGACCAGGGTGGTCAAGAAAACTCTGCATTTGATGGGGTCTGCATACTGATGGAGGAGAGCAGCGTTCTCGAACCGGGACAAATTCTCCATAGGATCTCCCATCCCATCATACTTCCCACGTTCGGGAATTTGAAATGCTGGGGTGGCTCGGCGGCCAGTACCTCGGCTGAGAAGGGTGCTTCCCGAGCGCGCGACGGAGTTGGGCCCGTGCTCCTTTCTTCCCTCAAGCGTGCGATCTCCTCTTGAAGTTTCCTAATCTCCTCGGCTTGTTGACCAGGCGGAGGGTGTGACTCAGGTCGGTTGGCCAGTATCTGTTCCATAGTAGTTGCTGCCAGTTGGGCCTCTGGGCTGCAGTGAGGCCGGGTTCTCCGACCCCTGAGACATACTCTCCGTGTTGCTGGTTTCTCCAGCGCCCTGAGCTCTAGTCCTATTTGATCTTGATTTTCTTCTTCTACGATTCCCACAGACGGCGCCGATTGATGTAGCCAAATTATATCAGCCGACGAGCTACCACCACGTCGAGAGCTCGGGACTTTAGGATTGCTGGTGAATGGAGGACGATGCTTAGTGATTCTTACAGCCACAAATCACAGGTTAGAGGGCGTCAGAAGGGTGTCCGGCGAAGCCTCTCCGATGCTTAAGTCGGGCGGGATGTGAGAGCAGAAAAGAGAGCAAGAAAATATATGCTGGAAGCAAAGAATGTTAGAATGTGTGTCTGAATGGATGAATGGGGCGTACCTGGTATTTATAGAGGGGCTAGGCGATGGAGATGAGCATATTCTAGCGAATATTCTCCTACATCGGGCATCTCGGGCAAGATACGCTCCACGATCTTTGGTGCAAGATCTTCTCCATGATCCTCGGTGATCTTGTCATTCAAATAAGGAAAGATGTATCCGGGTAGGATTCTTGAAGGCGTGATACTATCCTCGAGAAACATTCTCGAACTAAGCGTGTGTCCTCGGGTGACCCCCCTGAGTTAACGGCGTAGGTCGGGGTTTGTAGCGTGCCGCTCGGTGATCGGGGCCCGAGGTGGTAACGGGGGCATCAGCTTTGATTCACCCGGCTGAAGAAGGAAATTATATGGTAACAGCAGGAGGAGGTGGAGAACAAGAAGTGGCGGAGAGGCCATAGTTGTATGCCGCCGATACATTCGTTTCTTTTGCTTTTTCCAGAAAAAATATTTGAGAGGAATTAATTTAGACTTTCTCGAAAAGGGAGAAGAGGATTGAATTAATGGAGCAAACGACGATTTGGTTACAGCTATTTTTGTCCGAATTTATCTCTCTTTCTTTGGTTTCATTCATTTTTTAAGTTCGGTATTTTATGTGTGGGAAGAAGATTGAAGTAACTGAATTTCGCATAGTCGGTGAGTTATCATCACGTCAGACAATCATCACCATATCAGACAATCACGTCGGGAGATCTGTACTCGAAGATTGAGCTAAATAGTGTGTTGTTCTTACAGTAACCTGCAACCACAAATACTGGTTAGAGGGTGCCAAAAGTGTCGACGAAGCCGTCTGATGCTTAAGAGTATTAGCTGAGAATGTATGAGAAATATTGAATTAACATAAACTGAAACATAGCCGAGTATTTATAAGAGGGACTAAGCGACCTTGCGTGTACGATATCCAGTTAATCATACCTGGATATGGGTCCAACAGTATTGCGTGTACGTTACCAAGCTAATCATACGTTGGAACAGGTCTTACGGTCTTTGTCAGTGTTGACTAAAGCTATACAAGAGAGCCAAGTGGTTACAATGGGACGTTTACCAATATTAGACCTCTTACCTCGAGGTTGCGTAGTTGACGTAGATTCATCACACCTTGTTTTCCGAGGAAGTATCGTCTGTGGTTGTTTGTGGGCACATACAGAGTGCTATCAGGAGCATATTGACTGGAAACACTGAGGAGTACCCGGTCATTTGTTCAGTCCACTTATCTCGAGGTGAGAGCTCAAGGGTGGTCATGCCTCGGATTACAAGTCGACGGATATTTGTGATATCAAGGATAAATAAGTTTCATTCATTTTTAAGTCCATTTATTTAAGTGGTGGAATTAGAAAATATTTATCGTAGACATGATCTATAGTACATCTAGGCTTTGGTGTTTAAAAAAAAACCAGGTTAGTTGGTACGTTTGAACGTACCAAATTGATGATTAAATTGTATCAAATTTATATTCTAATATTTTTACCATGCACCGTAGTACTTATATAAATAATTTCTTATGGTGCCTATAAATGAATATTTTTTGTGACTTATATTTCTAACTAGAAATAATGTTTTTAGCATATAATATTTTTATTATGAAAAATAATATTTTATTATCGATGGATCCATAAATATGACTTGGGAAACAGAATTTTTTGCTGTTCTAATATTTTATATATTTCATATCTGAAAAATCTCTCTTTTTTATAATTACCTAAGATAATTTATTTTTTTTCTCGAGGAAGGTTAAATTGATAAATATTAGTTTTAACTTGTTCATAATGTTTGTTGTAGTCCACTTTGTTATTATCCCCCAAGAGAACATGGAAAACCGATGTAAATCTTTAATCTATGATGAATTATTGCAATTTCTATTATGATGATTGGAAAATAGCTTAGAGAGTGTGTAAATAGAAAAGGCTCGAAATTTGAAACAGCACTTTTAAATCTCATCCATCCTCAAAAGGTTATCCGTTAGAAGACTTTAATGTTAATTATACAATACAACCAATTTCACTGGGTCACCTTTGAGGGTAATTTACATATATCACTCAAGATATGGAAGGAGTATTTATTATTAGGAACTTGATAAAATAATAATACATATGAATGAAAATAGGAAATTGGAAGAATTATCTGCAGCATTGTTTTTTTTTTTTAGTTTTCTTTTCAGTTGAACTTGAAAGTACAAACATAACAATATAGTACAAAAATTATTTTTCACTTGAAATAAGGTGTGTATTTTTGCTGACAATGAGTAAAAAAAAAGGTGACGTAATTGTTTGATTTTTATAGGCTAGTTTTATTTCACTTGAAATAAGGTTGTTATTTTTGAGATACGTCGAATCCTAGAAAATTAAAATACACAATTTGCCCACTTCAGTTCCGGTAAAAGCAATTGCAGCTAGAAGCGAAAATAAGAAGCAGAAACTTGTCCACGGCCACAGGCGGTGGAATACTTTTTTCAGATCTCAATTTCTTGGAAAAGCCCCAGACGTGTGGTGATTAATAGTGAGTCTTTGCGAAAAGTTCAGGTACGTTGGCTCTAATTCGTACATGCACGATATCCCGACTTGATCTGCGCGGACGGTATCACTAGATCTGCTTGAAACCCATTGCGCGAGCCTCTTAATCTTATTCAAATCCAAGAAAAATACAAATTTGTTTATGTCCTCAATGAATTTCCATTGTTTTCTTTTTCAAATTATGTTATTGGTGAAATCACAGGTCTTTGATTTGTTTAGCTTTTCTTCCTTGTGGTGCCATTATAGATCTGTATCGGTTTGGAATTTCTTTTCATTTTCTTACTCTTCAGAATGATTAATTGAGCAGGAAGTAACACAAGTAAGAATATTGATTCAAATGATTAAATCCTGTCTTTTGTTTTCTGGGGATTTTGATTATCTGGAACTGAATTGCTAGTTAAGATTTGTTTTCCCGAATATCAGAACAGAATTTTTAAAATTTCTGAAATTCGTTGTGGACTTAAGTTCTCCCGATTCATTGGAAGCTCTTTATTTGTCAGGGAAAATCTGTTTTTTCTTTGGTATAATCTGTTCCGAGATGCACTTTTCATGTGGCACTGAGATTCTTTTTGTATATGTGTATCAGTTGAACGCAGAGTAGCTGTAAAATATGACTGACCAGAAGAAGCAGATTACCAAGGTTAACCAGCTACGCCCGTTGGATACCGGGGTCACTTTGATTGTAAAGGTTGTCAGTGCAAAGGCTGTGACACAGAGAGGTCGTGCTCAAGGTCGTTTTTCTGAATGCTTGGTGGGAGATGAGACAGGAATGATTATTTTTGCTGCGAGGAACGATCAAGGTCAGTATTTTTTCTAAAAATGGAGACCCTTTATTTTCGTGTAGATGTTTTGCAGTTTGTCAAATTTCTTCGTATAGGCCTATAGCTTCTTATATGTTCTAGATAACTAATCAAATTGTCGCTATTTCTGTTACCTAAAAGTTATGGATTTCGCTTTGATGATCTTTTCGACCTTTTTTTTTCTTGTTTTGTTGCTACGTTTGTTGACTGCTTGTGATGATTAGTTTAATTCTTTTACAATGGCAACAATGCAATCATGTTTGATATAAAATGCAATATGGAAAATGGAAATGGTTTTACTTTTTATTGGCTTGTTCCAACAACTAACTCCTTGGTCATCTCTTTATTTCTCTCGCACATATTCATTTTTTCGGATCTTGATTATACATGTCTAATTTCCAGAATCTTAAAATAAGTTAACTTATGGTTCCATATAATAAGATTCTTTTGATTTCAAAGGTGTTATGGTTATATTTTATGTATCTTGGACCTCACTCCTCATGGGTGGCACCTGCACGTTGATTCAATCTTCTAAACTCGTATGAGTCTTTAGACAGGTGGATGTTGTTAAAACACTAATGGCTTGAAAAGATTTGTATGCATAAATTGCCAGTTCAGGGCTAGTTTAGAAACAGTCCATTTCATTGAGAATCTCTAGTTTATACTCAATACATAAATGGTGCATGAAAGGAGAGGACTCCGAGAATTTGTAAAAAGCTTTCTATTGACAAACAAGTTTCTTGAAGACTGGAATACAGATTAAAATGCTTCATCAAAATTAGACACTGGTGCCTAAGGATGTGGGCACAAAATTCTCTCTTTTTATGTTTAATACATTATGTATTAGAGGACGTCTTACTTGAATGAAATAAATCCATAGGTCCTTGCACTTTGTGCTCCGTGGGTTCTACACAAGGTGTATTTTCAATATGTTTCCGGTATCATTGATATGTTCTTGGAAACGAAATTGCATTAACCTGGAGAACAAATTTTTTGGCACCAGCATCACCATGTGATAAGCTTCACATTTTTTTGCCCATTCTTATGAAGTTTAAATGCTTTTGCATCTGTATACTTGAATATTTTCAGTGGATCTGGCCAAGGATGGTAGCACACTTATTCTCTCAAATGCGAAGATTGACATGTTTAAAGGATCAATGAGGCTGGCTGTGGATAGATATGGTCGAGTTGAAGCGGGGGAACCTGCCAGTTTCACGGTCGAAGAAAGCAACAACCTGTCTCTGATTGAATTTGATCGATATGATGTAGCAGTATGAGCCTGACGTGGCAAAACGAATTATTATTATTACTATTGTTATTTTTAATTTAGAGGATGCTTTTGGTGGCAAGGTTTTATTTTTGCAGTTCTATACTTGAGTTGAATCCAAGGTCATAATTATTGGAGGTTGCTTTTACTATTTATGGCTCTGGGTGTATCTTCTCTGGTTTCTGTGGACGTGCTTGTGTAAAAATGGTCTCGGACTTTAAAGTTGGTGTTGTCTAATTCAAGCTTGAATTGAAGCTAGCATTAGAATGTTATCCTAAAGCTAAAGCGAAGCGTCTAAAATTGATTTGAATATGTGAGTTCAATAGAAATATATAGATCCCGTATACATATATTAAAATTATACTATTGGAGGTATTTAGAGGGTTATCAACCCTAATTCAAGTATCAACTATTTTTGTTTTCTTCCTAGAAAAATAGCTACTAACTTTTCATATGATTGATAGAGACCACTGGAGATTTTATTACATGAAATAAGCAACTTTCCGTATTCTCAAACTCAGAAAAGATGTCACTATGTCTTTTGTAAAATTGTATTATTCTCAATTAGCATAGCTCTCGTTATAAATCAAAAATAATATTAATAAAATAAATTAAATAATTATCTTGATAATATATTTGAATATTGTTTTTCCTCCTTAATTGCTCTAAATAAACTCTTTAATTTTACTTAATAGAAAATTATTATTTCTCTATAATTTTCTTAATTTAGAGAGAATTAAAATATGAGAGAATTTGTATATTGTTTGGTGTATTTTATAATGAAAATTACAAACCTATTTATAGACAAATAAAATGATTAAAATAACAAAAAGGTCTAATCACTTTATTTAATATTTAGACATCCAACAACTAAAACTAGTTCTAACCATCTAATTATTTAAATAATACTCCCCCTTTGGATGTCTTTATTACGTGTTTTGATACTCCCTCGTTAAAAACATTACTAGGAAAAGATCCAGTGGGATAAAACCATAGTAAGGAAAAAAAGAATGCAGTCATGTAAACTCTCCCTCATGTTACACAACTGATTCTTCATATATTTCGTAGATATCGCATCCCAATGTTGTATATATGTTTTCTGAACACTTTCGTATGAAGTGTCTTCGTGAAAAAATCTGATCACTTGATTGAATGTAACGAATATCAATATCGTTATTCTTCACAAGTTCTTGGGTGAATTCGTAGAATGGAATATGTTTACTTCTGTCTCTTTTGATGTATCATTCTTTCATTTGAGCAACACATGCAACATTATTTTCGTAAAATGTTACAGGCTTCTTGTCAGATGATAAACACATGACTTGTATATGTTGTGTTATGGATTTTAGTCATATACATCCACGGCTTGCCACATGTAGTGCAATAATCTCACTGTGATTTGATGAAGTTGCTATGAGAGTTTGTTTATGTGAACGCCAAGAAATTGCAGTGCCTTCACGAATAAATACAACCAATATTTTTATTGGTATCTTTTGAATATAAAGTCTCAAATCTGTTGTTCATCGTAGATAACGGAATATATGTTTGATTGCGTTCCAGTGCCTCTTTGTTGGACATGAGCTAAATCTTGCCAATAAAGTTACTGCAAAAGATATATCAGGTCTAGTAAAATTTTCAAGATACATAAGGGCACCAATAGCACTTAGATATGATACATCTGGACCAAGAATACCTTCATTTTTTCACATGGATGGAACGGATTCTTTTCAATGTTTAATAATCTAACAACCATTGGAGTACTTAAAGGATTTGTTTTATCCATATTAAAACGTTTAAAGACCTTTTCTGTGTAATTTGACCGACGAACAAATATTCCACCTTCTTTGTACTCAATTTGGACAATACTTGGTTTTTTTAAGGTCCTTTATTTCAATTTATTCCTTTAAATACATCACATCATCTTGAATTTTCTTATTCGTACAAATGATGTTTAAATCATCAACATATACAACAATAATTATGCATCTAGATGTTATTTTCTTAATGAAAACACAGGGCATATTGGATTGTCTACATATCCCTTTTTCATCAAGTGCTCACTCAACCGAGTATACCACATTCGATCGAATTGTTTTAACCTATGTAACGATCTTTGTAATTTTACAGAATAACATTCATTGGATTTCAAACTTTGTGCTTCAAACATCTTAAATCCTTCAGGGATTTTCATATATATATCACTATCAATCGATCCATATAAGTAAGCTGTAACAACAATCATAAGATGCATTTCAAAATTTTCAGACACCGTAAAACTAATTAAATACCAAAACGTAATTGCATCCATAACTGGAGAATACGTTTCTTCATAATCGATTCCAGACCTTTGAGAAAAACCTTGTACAACAAACCGAGCTTTATATCTCACTATTTCATTTTTCTCATTTCGTTTTCGAACGAAAACCCATTTGTATCCAATAGGTTTTACACCATCAGGTGTAAGGACTACATGTCCAAAAATATTACGTTTATTTAGTGAATCTAACTCCACCTGGATGACGTCTTTCTATTTTATCCAGTCCTGTCAGTTTTTACATTCACCAAAAGATTTTGGTTCATGATCTTCATTATCGTTTATGATGTCAAATGCCATCATTATAATAAAATATATCATCAATTTCTTTCACATCATTTCGGTTCCATATTTATCCAGTATTATATAATTGATAGAG